>JAECUM010028233.1:0-36042 GCA_016617855.1 Megalonaias nervosa | reverse complement strand
CCATAGTTGGGAGACTCGTGGAGGCGGGAGCGTCTTATTCCATCCCGTACGGATTCAATGGACCTGTGCCACTGCCCATAATAATATTATATTAGAACTTAATTTGGCATATCATAGTTGCTACATATCAATTTTCATGGAAGCTTTAGTTTATAAACATATTATGTTTCTCAGATGTGTTAAAACATCCAAAGTAACATGCAGGTGTGAAATTCAGGATCCAAAATAATACGGTCACAAGAGTTAGTAATGTCCAGCGTAATATGAAGGCAAAAAAAAAACAGGTCCCAAATGTGTTTCAGGTTGTTTTGTTTTACCATGTGTATGCACGGTGTAATACCCGTTAATGTTGTTTCATCTTCTGCCAACCGGATGCATTGCTCTGCCTTGTTGTTTTAATTGGAATGTACTTGTTCTTATAAATTTACCCATCCTGCCTCGCAAACATTATACATACTGACTTCAGATGTAACTGCGATCTATTAATGCGTACGGTATCAGAGATCTCGGCACATAAAGGAGTCGGTCCATAGCGGAGTCAGCCTAGAACAAAGTCGGCCCATTACAGATTCGGTCCATACAAATTTAATTAAGAAACTTCCTCATAACCAGGGCCGTAGAGAGCGATCACGGGCCCTGGGGTAAGAAATAACCGGGCCTATCCTAGTTCTTGTTCAAACAAAATTATTCCTTTTTTTATAAAATTAAAAAGTGTTATTCGTCCCTGGCACCGTTTCGGACCGTCCCCAGGAATATATCCCCGGTTGCCCCGCGCCCCGGCCCCCTCCCCTCTCTTGTCGGCTCTGCTCATAACATACTCGGCCCATTACGGAGTCGGCCTACAACAAAGTCGGTCTTACCTTTGGTCTTGTAATGGTTTGTAAAACAATGTCAGTTTCGGACCCAATTTTGTTTTGTTTGTGATCTCATATGGCTTCGTCAAAGAATGTTAGCTTCGGACCCAATTATCTATTGGTTGTGATATTGTATGGCTTTGCAACACATGTTGTTACTGAGCAAGAAATGTTTAAACAAAATATCAAAGTCTGCCCTACCCTTGATCTTGTATGGCTTCGTAATAATTGTTGCTATTGAACAATAAATAACCAACAATATCCGTTTCGGACAGAAGTTTGTAGTTTTGGTTATATTGTACGGGTTTGTCACACCTGTTGTTAATGAACAAGCAATATTTATTCCAAACATGTTATTTACTAACTAATTAATTAACCATTAATGAATGTGTAATACAGGTATGTTACAATCAATTTTTGGTACCCATATTTCGTTCACAATGACGTTACAATATCTTCTGCTCATTGATATATTTTATCATAAATAAAAATGTAAGAGAAAACAATTTTAAAACTAACTTGAAATTCAACTACTGGTCAAATAGAATTGAAACCTTTTTGTCTATATGATAACTTGTGTCAATTGGTCAAGGACAGACGTACGTCTAAACACTATACTTCATTATAACTTATATAATCCATTCATTAAAAAGTTTTGTTGATTATATTCTATATTTTTTTTTTAAAAAATCGTAACTTTTTGTCGGTTTTGATAGGATTATCATCGGGTGAAAGATGAATAAAGTGGAACAAATATATACATTAATAAATACAATTTTTCTTTGTTAAAAATCAATACAGTACTAAATTCCATTTTTCCTTCGTAATGTTAAATACATGACGTCTTCGCTAAAACTTTTGGTGACGTGAAAACAACAGATTGAGAGGAAGAAATAATACAGGACAAAGACGGACTGGAAAAATAAGTACATACGAATTTGAAATATTTTCTTTGTGTGTTTATCATTTTATTAAAATAAATATATCTATTTAAGTCAATTAACACAACAGCCTTTCAATTACAAAGACGTTTTAAACTGAGAATAATTGCAAATCTTTTTATGGATAATACTGTTGATAGAAAAAGTAGTGTAGAGAGAAACTTAAAGTGCGACTGTGATCAGATTCGCATGTGTCAACACATGTTTACATTCACAAGTAGCAGAGAAGAGACGTGCTATCGCAAAACTCAATTAACAATTGACACCTGCAGAACAAGAGACAGTTTCAGAATTTCATTATGGAGTATATAATTTAATTATTTTGGGATTATTATTTTTTACACAATATTTCCTATTCCGGAATAGGATGATTGTTGCTGTTGTTGTTGTTGTTGTTGTAGGGTTTAACGCCATTTTTCAGCACAAGATAGGGCTATACATGGCGGCCAGTATAAATGATAGATGAAGACCCAGGAAAACCCCCGAAAGAACCACCGACCCACGAGAAACTACTGGCAAGCTTCCTTGCATTTGGTCGAGCCCGATACTCGAACCCAGGCAGACAGAGGCGAGATGGCAATGATCCGTAAAGGTACGCACTTTCAACCAAACTGCTCCTCGGGGTCCGCAAAATAGGATGAGCTCTGTATAGCGTTCCGTATAATCCTTACACATTATGTATGTGCGGTTGAGGAGATGCAAACGTAATACCTCCCTATTTTATCTGAAAACGAATTAAAAGTAAATCACTGAATGAACTATCAACTTTCTTGACTACATTTATATACAACAAGTAGGATAGTAAGTTTCGAGAAGGGATTTAAATCTAAATTGATTTTAAATGAAGCTCCCTTTTATTGCGTAATTAACATGGACTTGCGGGTGCAAATTAGACTTCCGAATTAGGCCTTTAATGCTATCAGTGATAGAGAATAAATACTTTATATTGCCGAGTTTGGATATGATTGTAGAGATCAATATGTAAAACCCAAATACGTAAAAACTCTAAGAGCTGCCGATTGGGTTAAGGATGTATTTCGCGTTGGTTCTAATATTCAGCAAATCAAATCTAATGATAATAAAAGAAAATTTAAGATCTTTAAACAGGGAGTAGAAGAATATGAAAGTAGAGAAAAAACCAAAACAAGATCAGGAAGAAATGGAGCGTCAACTTGAAAACGTAGGAGTAGAAAAGAGAAAGTCAGGTGTAAAAACTAGATCTGCAAAGAGAAAGGAAAAAAAAAAGAAGTTGCGTCATCAAATGAGCCCTAATAGATAGCTGGAACAACAACCAGATCCCCACGAGAACTACTTGAAGAAGCTACCGGAAGTGGCCTTGCCACTCGCGGTCGTGGTCGTAAAAACTTTGTCCCAATAACATCTTCGCTGATGTAGATCGACTGGAAATTTTGATTGGTGGAAGACAAGCCTGCAATAATTCCCCAGAAATCATCAATGAAGCAGATGCTATCTGTCTGCGTTTATGTACTGGTGGCGTCATGGACAGCAGCATTTATAGGGCACTAATGGATGAAATTGCTGTCGATAACTTTTGTCAATTACAAACATTTTCCATGAGGTAGTGAAGGGTTTTGCCGGGGGTGGGTGTCACCCTCCAAACGGTTCGTTGCCCCCCATCCACAGCTGCTGTCCAACATATACAGGGTCTAAGTAAACGCTTACTATAGAAAAAGAAGGGGAGGGGGTTATAATCGAATTTCAGTGTAAATATTATTCACCATGAATTATAATCTAAATTAGGTAATATAATTATTCAAGAGGCGATATAATAAAGCGGTAGCCACCATGGGGCGACATACCCAAATTAATATCCATAATCTTTGAGACTTCTCCAGATACAATGGGGTGACGTCTTCTGACATCTTGGATGCGTTCTCCATGGGGCGAGTTCTCATTGGGGCAAGTTTCTCAAGGCGAGTTCTCCACTATTCCCTATAAAATATAATTAGGGTAACGATTCGTACGGTTTTATACCTAACCGTCGGGTTTTCATCTTGTCTGCCTCCTTATTAACATAACAATTTTTGTACACTATAGTGTTTTCAGTTTCAATAGTGGTTGATTGTGGTACTTTTATGGCCGATTGTGGTGGACTGTGGTATTTTCATAGTTAACTGAGGTAGATTGTGGTACACTGTAGTTGACTGTGGCATATATACTAGCCGACTATGGTACTTTCACGCTTAATTGTAGACGACTGGTCGATTGCAGTATTTTCATAGTTGTGTTAGATTGTAGTTGATTATGATAGATTCAAATAGTTTGTAGCATATTCGAGTGGATTGTGCCGTATATATATATATATATATATATATATATATATATATATATATATATATATATATATATATATATATACAGGTTATTGCAGAATTATCATAGTAGATTGTGATGGATTGTAGTATATTGTGGTAGATTCTGGTGGATTGTGGTAGATTGTGGTAAATCGTATTGCCGGCGGAGCAGTATGTGTAACAGCGAGGCACGTTGTGTGGCAACCTTTCTGGCCGGGGCAGCATCATTTGTAACAGAAATTCATTGAAGGTTATGGATTCCTGACTGTCAAAAAGGACAGTGAACTATTGCTATAACAATAATTGGCTGTATGAACCATATTTATCTTTAAAACGTCTGGTTGTATGAACCATATTTATCTGTAAAACACATGGTTGCATTAACCATGCTCTTTTTAAATACCATGGTTGCGCGAACCATATTCATTTTTAAGGCATTCAGTTTTAGGAAGTAATATTCATATATAAAACATGCATTTGTATGAACCACAATCAACATTGTTATATCGTAAGTGAATAAGATTGGGGTTTTTTGGGTTGTTTTTGTTGTTGTTGTTGTTGACATATTCAATATGGTAGTTTCATATAGTTTCAGTGGCTTTCATTTACTCACATTGTTATGAATCATGTGTCTAATGAATTGTCGATGTGCAAGGTAGAATATTATTAAGGCCTACGTGTTTACTTGTTTTCGCATATTTTTATTTTCTTTTCATAAAAATTCACTCAATCGCATACATTGTGTTCCGTGTTTTTACTCGATCTAAAATCCATTCGACTTCAACCTTGTTAAAATCAGATTATGAACATCATGAAAGTTTAACCTTGAGAAGCTGTCAATCAGATCTTGTTCTTATCATATTTAAAATCCCAGAAATTGTTTTGCCGTCATTTCATAAAACTCCTGATTAGAAAATTGTTGCAGTAGTATCCGGAATGTTTATGTTATTTAAACGTTGTTTGAAAGATTGCACAGAAATGTGCATACGTGTGAAATATATAATTGGCAAAGATTGTTTCAAATTTACTTTAAAGAATATGTTTGGTTCAAAAGACACCAAGGAGACTATACCTAGCTGACAAACACATCAGGCTGTCTCTGATATTCCCTAGAGAAGTTGAGGAGAAAATTGCGCTGATATAATATTTTGTCATTGCTATAATTTGTTACACCCATATAAATGTTATTATTGGTAATTACAAACGCGGATTTTACTTTGTGTAATTTTGATAGTAGACTATTATATCCCATCGGAGCCTACCTCACCAAACACTAGTGTTGATTGTGGTTTTACTATAGGATAAGATGTTAGATAATTTATGAGGCTCATCTTTACGCCTTTCTTGTGTTTCTCGTATACTTTTGGAACTGGTCAGAGGACTCAGATGGAAAGGCACATATTTTTGGGTATGACCAGTCTGTCTTTAGACAACTGTATACACCAGTTAATTTGTGTAGTCTTTGATTTGATTGTATGAATGTAAAAGTAAATTCACTGCTTACATCATTATGATTACCCACACGTCATCCACCGAGTTTAAATAGGTACTGAAAAGCATAGCAATAAACAACAACATATGTTAACGTTACATTTAATAATAAAGAAAATGAATTAAGTATACCTTCAAAGCAAAATATAACTGAAAAACAAATAATTTTACAATAAAAAATTATCGGACAGTAATCATTTGTTACACGCAATACTTCTCTTTTATGAAAATTATCTCCAAGAGTAATACACCGTGCTGGACTACATTGAGAAGGAATTTCTTTAAAACAAATGCAATATGGCGGAAGGGTTATAATCGTCTCAACTCAGATAATGAGATATGTATAACTTGCTCATAATCCGAGATATTTTGTTAATCCGGAATCCAAATAAAACAACCTAAAAATAAAATCGGATCAAGCTGAAGTAAAGGATAGGGTAATGAATGTGGGATGACAATCAGCTTAGAACTATGCAGTTAATGTGTGTGGCCAAACAATTTAAAGCACAACCTGTTTGTATGCAACATCTAGCTTCCTGGCAATAATGTTTCTATTCCTTAGCTGTGGTATTCGGTTATTGTGGAATTTTGAATATCTTGAATAACCTTAAATAACGAGTTGAGAAATTGAAACTATATTATTATTACTGGCATAAAATGAATTAAGATGTGTATTATACATTTAGCATAATTTCGTAGACTTTAATATCCTTGAATACGTATGCTGAATATGTATTGTATTACGACAAGATGGGATAATCTTGACTGGTTCAAGTCAAGAAAATTGAGAGTTAAAATGAGGCAAGTGTGTTTCAGAAAATGGATAGTTCTAAGCAATGACACATTGTTGATGTACGGACAAAACACTACCTACTCGTGCATCTATAAATAGAAATTCACTTCACTGCACACCTCCACCCCCGAAAATCAATGGCAATAACGGCAAGAATAAAAAAAAAAATTCACATGACTAAACAACTTCGTCTTTCTGAATAAGGGGAAATGAGCCTTTCGTAGTGACAAAGTATCAGTTTAGTCACATTTGGAGAAGATTAACCTGCAATTACTGTTTATTTTTATGGCTCTCTTTTTTTCATGGAATTCCTCGATCATAAATGGTGAGCTGTTGATCTAGATATTAGAAAGAAAATAACAAATATGCTACTGACACCTAAGCATTTGAGACATTGTTTTCCTAAGTCATTACAAGCAATTATATTTTAATACGAATTGTTGCCTGTAAACTGTAGCAGATTGATCTCCACCATTCCGTCAATTTTTAAAACAGTTCCGCAGTTTGGAGAAAATCTATGCGCCATATAATCCGTATGACGAGTCCCGTAATCGAGGTCGATCTGAAAAATTGATTCAAAATAATTGAGAAGTATCATCAGAATATCGTGTCATAAAGATCGATAATACGACAATTATTAGTCATTCAGTATATATAATTAAAAGGGGATAATACAACAATTAGTCGTAATTAGTATATATACTGAAAGAGGATCATACGACACTTATTTGTATTTAAGAATATATTCTTAAAGTGGAACGTCGCACAGGAAGTTTGAACTAAAATCTTTGCAGTTTAGTATATCGTCGATTAGTATTTTAACCAGATGATTGCAAAAATGGAGCTGCAAATAAGAGCAATATTTGGAACAATCCTGAATTCCAAAACCATCTATTTACACATTAGTAATGATTACATTCTGACGGATTTATTTCATTTGGTGATATCCACCCTTTATTCTGTCATTCCACGTTTCCTTTTCATCCTGGACTCGATCAGAGTTAGCGAGTGACCATAATTAATATGCGGTATTATGAAAATGAGTAGATAAGAATCGTATCCTAACTGGAATCCTTTGGTTTTGGAGAGGGAAACGCAGGGGGGGGGGGGGGGACGCAGGGGACTTGTAAAAAAATTACGTCCACAATCATCATGAGATGAGATAATATTTAGGATGGTCTTAAATTAGGATAAGCGCCTGCAAAATATAATTAACAGATCGTTAAGTCGAGAATGGCTAGTCGAAAGGTGACAGTTATTGTTAGGAAGGATATGTTAAGTATTTTTACATTTGTAATTTTTAAACATTCAAGAGTACTTCAATTTAAATGATAATATACAGTAAGTCATACTGACATGGAAATGATTCATAAAGGATTGGAAAATAGCGGTTGATTTTTAAATTAAAATACCTAAATATCCCTTTCTTTCCTTTTCTTTACAATGATGTAGTTGCTATCTATTGGAAAATAACAAAGCAGAGTAAAGGAGAAAGACGGCATTCGAATTATGATTTGTTGAACTGGTCAATTTCCCCTTTCGTTAGTTACATCACCCTTCAAATTCAGTAAACCATTGCTATAACAAATATTTTGATTTAACTAACACAGACATTTGACCTAAGAGAACACCTATACACAGATTAGTTCGTTATAATGAATTCCTAAACATTATAACGAACAATTCGCATGGATCATAAATCGTTCATTATAGCGAGGAACTAATGTCTTTTTGGTCAGCTGGTAATGTGACTCAGTAATTGTTTTATTTATACTACCAAACATGTATCCAGGAAGACCACCCATCCTATATATATATATATATATATATATATATATATATATATATATATATATATATATATATATTGATCTAGCCAGATCATTCATGATAAAGTGATTATATTCGGCCAGAGCGTTCATCATATAGCTGTTATATCCGGTCAGATTATTCGTACTAAAGCTATCATATCTGGCCAGATCATTCTTACTAAAGCTATAATATCCAGCCAGATCATTCATACTAAAACAAATATATTCGGTCAAATTATTCATAGCTATTATATCAGTCCCGATTATTAATACTAAAGCTATTATATCAGGCCCGATCGTTCATACTGAAGCTATTATATCAGGCGCGATCGTTCATACTAAAGCTGTCATATCAGGCCAGATGATTCATACTAAAAGTATTATATCCGGTTAGATCATTCATAGTAAAGCTATTATATCAGGCCCAATCGTTCGTACTAAAGCTATTATATCAGGCCAGATCATTCATGATATAGTTATTATTTCTGCTTGCAAGTAAAAGTTAGATTCATTGCAAAAACAATATTCCGTGCATTAATAGGAATATTAATCTGTTGGTTAATGTCCAAGATCTACCTGGCTACATCTTCTGTCAGTCCGGGGTGGTTTATTTAGAAATTTAGATATAGCTGTGTCGGCTTATACGACCGGTATTGTCTGGTTTCTTAGCTTGTCTGACTGTAACCTGACTGTCTCAATTGATTCAGTCATTAATGATCAGCTTCAGATAGACTTCTCCAATGAATGATCAATCGCTCTTCACCTTTATTCAAAGGTTAAAAATTGAAGAAATAAATATGTTTCATACAATTAGTAGTTAATCTGAACTTCGAAACGATAACTTGTTTCTTAAATACAGTGTTAAGGATATATCTAATAAATGTTCTTCAATATTTCGTAACATTTCTTTCATGCAGCGCAAAGGAATAAATTTAGAAATAGATTTCTCCAAATACATAGACTAAAGCCACAGGCTGAAAAGATCATTGCCGAGGAGCAGGCAGGTTTCAGAACAGGGCGCAGCACAACAGAGCAGATCTTCAACCTCAGGATATTGTGTGAGAAGTACCTCCAACACCAGCAAGATCTGTACCACGTCTTCGTGGATTTCAAGAAGGCATTTGACAGGGTATGGCATGCAGCCTTGTGGGCGACCATGAGACTGTACAAAATCAATGCCAACCTCATCACAGTAATAGAGCACCTGTATGACAAGGCCACCAGTGCAATATACTTCAACGGCAGCATATGGGACTGGTTCAGAACGACAGTCGGAGTCAGACAAGTCTGTCTGCTCTCTCCCACACTATTCAACATCTTTTTGGAGAGAATAATGGCTGACGCGCTTGAAAAGCATGAAGGGACAGTCAGCATCGGAGGCAGAACAGTCACCAACTTAACGTTTTGCCGATGACATTGATGGACTAGCAGGAAATGAACAAGAAATAGCTAGCTTAGTAGAGAGCCTGGACAAAACCTCCGCAGCCTGCGACATGGAAAAATCAGTGCAGAGAACACCAATATGATGACCAACAACACCAAGGGCATCAGTACTGACATCAAGGTCCAAGGTACGAAGCTAGAAACAGTCCCCAGCTTCAAGTATTTGGGGGGAATTGTAACAGATGAAGGATCAAAGCCTGAAGTACTCTCCAGGATTGCACAGACCACAGCAGCGCTGACAAAACTGAAGCCCATCTGGAACGACAAGAACATCGCACTCAGTTCAAAGGTCAGACTGATGCACTCACTGGTTATCTCCATATTTCTCTACACCTGTGAATCATGGACCATAACAGCTGACTTAGAGAAAAGGATACAAGCCACAGAGATGAGATGCTTCCGAAAGATCCTCGGCGTCTCATACAAAGATCGTGTCACCAATGAAGAAATACGGCAAAGGATCAGACAAGCCATTGGGCCTCACGAAGACCTCCTGAGCACAGTGAAAAAACGTAAACTGCAGTGGTATGGGCATGTCTCACGATCATCAGGACTTGCCAAGACAATCCTGCAAGGCACTGTACAAGGAAGAGAAAAGAGAGGCAGGCAGAGAAAGAGGTGGGAAGACAACATTCGAGAATGGACAGGCTTGACATTGAGCGACTCAATGAGAAAGACGGAAAATCGAGAGGAATGGAGGAAGCTGATTGTTCGATCTTGTGTGGTGCCCCAACGGTCTACCAGACTACGGGACTGACGATTCTGATGATGATGATGGATGATATAATCCCGGCTGGGTCGTTTGGTACTCGGGCATAAAAGCCCTTTAAAGCCCTTTATGTTTGAAAATAACATTTTGCCCTTATATGTAACGAGGAAGCCCCACACATGAGGACAAAGTACTCTATAAATGAAATACATATACCGGTTGATAATGTTTCAGACGTATATAGAAGACGTAGTTTTCTGTACTTACAGAAAATCCACTACTATCCGTTTTTATGATAACTTCTATAGTGCTACCCACGTTGAAATTCAATATCCCACCTCTTACTATTGAACCTTGATAGGTGCCGTTGTAACTGCTGTCTATCACAAGATCGCCAGTACTTCTGTTAATAATAATAACAATAATAATAATAATAATAATAATAATCATCATCATCATCATCATCATCTAACCATTGCTAAAGACATGGGAAGTTTTAAATTTTCTCCAACAAAAGACAGGTCTTCTTTAGAGGATGAAAGGAGACAAATACAGGATTAAAACAGACATTTAACATGAAAACGAGAAATTAATGAAAATGTATAGATGATGAGATTTGCAAGAGAACTATTGTATACATCAAAATAAGGAGAACGAATCAGAACGCATTATAACTACACTTCGACAGGAATGCACACCATTTCTATAATTATCAACAGCGACGAGGCTCTAAATAAAAAACTAAAATTTAAATGACAGCACACACAAACGAAACAGACACTTTCTAACAAGATGGATTAGATGAATAGATTAGATAGATAGATAGATGCGTTTATGCAACAAGCCTTTGCATATATAACAAAATGACAAAATAATTATTCCCTTGTAAAGCGTTCGATATTACAAGCACCCATGTCGCAGTAACAAAGAATATATATATATATAGATATATGTATATATATGTGTGTGTGTGTATGAATGTTTAAATAGATATATATATATATTCCTTACTTACAATCTAACTGCATCAGACATACAACTCAGCCGTTACACTCCTAATAGAGAAAACCATATATCTTTGACAAAAACATGCATATGTTAAACATGTGTATAAGATGAACTGAAACAGCATATAATCAATGTTGTTTTGTCAAAGCGGCTGTTCTATCTAAATGCAGAGAGAGAGAGAGAGAGAGAGAGAGAGAGAGATGCAGACAATAATTTGTCTCATGAATATATATATATATATATATATATATATATATATATATATATATATATATATATATATATATATATATAAAGAAGGAGAGTGATACATTATACACTGTTCTTTACAGCATATAAGAAGCTAAGTCTTGTTTACCTTCGTAGATTTATATGCAACGGTGTATTTTCATCTGCGCAATAAATATTGATGCGGCAACCTAAGCTGAAACCAACGAAAAATCCAAATTTGGTAATTTGTGGCATTTCCTAAACAAGAATGGCAAGATTAGCATCAAAATTAAAAGTTAAAGAGCTGATATGACCATGACCCATTTAATAGTCTAAGTATGTTTCTTAAAGAATCTATCACTAAAAAACAGCTTTAAATCAAACACAAAATAATCATCATGAATAGAAATATGAGGCTTAATATTCATATTATACTTCTGTGTTTTCTTTCCTTGTATTGCCCGCTAAAAGAAATCCGATACCATTGTTTTGAGATCACATTATTAATGGTTTTATATTGTCTACATTAAACTAGAAGATTAGTTGCAGCAATTAAAATCTCATCTAACATACAAGGCTCGACGAGTGTTAACATTATCATAGAACTATCCCGTATCTAAATTAATTTTCTGGACCTACAAGGCTAACTTCAGAGTGATTCATATATCATTCCAATTGAGATATAAATTAGCCGTAACTGAAACTAGCCAAATTGGTATGGTACAAGTTGAAATTGATGATATTTCTTCATGTTTGGATTATTGATGCCCCATAGACTTTAGAAATATAAAAGAATGAAACTGCTGTAACGTTCGTCGATGCATTTTGTTGTGATATATTGCATACATACTTACACAATTTTCAAAACAAAAACCATTTAGAGATGTAAAACAAAAAAAGCATGCATTTTGACATTATTTATTTTCAAACTCAGACTAGTATCTGACAAAATACCTTAGCACACCATCCAATGTTGTAAAGCGCAGATAAAAGTCCTTGCCCGCTCTCAGACCGCCTGGGATGCTGAATGCTACAACGTTAGCAGCATTGATCTGAAATTCAAACGATCGGTAAAAAATGGAGAGGCTATTTTACTCGAGATGTTAACATGATAATTTTCCGATACTTTATTATGAAAAAGGTTTACTCCGAAATTAATATTGGGGTGTGGGGAGTTATAGTATGACAAGAATTTCTACAAAGGCTACATGATAAAGGATACATTGGAGAAGAGTTATTATATTCTATTTTCAAATGCACGCAATTAAAAAGACTGCACATATTCATAGCTACAGAATTATTTTGTTTTCAGTCTGCGGAAAGAAAACTTCATACAGGGTAGGAATATAGTAAGGCGGTCAGAAACGTTTTAGCAACATTGTTACATGATGCAAATCTTCTAAATTTCAGAACGTTTCAATGAGTCTCTTATTCTTCATGATAAGACTACCTTGATTTAGCATATTCTTTATACATTCTACCCTGGGATGTCCTTAACGAATTTCAATTCTCGGTAATACTGCTTTGTAGATTAAAATCTTCTCCACTTTTACTTCCTTGATAAACAAAGCAAACAAAAACAATGATAATAATGATAATAATTTGAAAATATCAGTAGATCAAAGTTTGAATGCGGAGTTATCGGTGATGCTGGTAGTTTAGATGGTTTACATTGTAGAATGTCTTTTCTGCGTTTTCAACAATGCTACAGCTGCTTTTCATCGATAATTCAGCCCCTTGTGGCTTGTAGAAAACTGCTGAAGCTACATGTTCTAGCAAGTTATTGTAACCTAAATAACTGTATACACGTTCGTGTTAACTACTATGAGTATGTGGTTCATATAATAAAACCATACGGCATACCCTCCAGTTTGTCTGTAAACCCCCTCCCCACACTTCAGATGATTTGCAAAACAAAAATCGTTAGAGATATAAAAGCACAAAACATGGTCAATTCATGAGTCATGTTATAATCCCTAATTTAATTGTCGTCGGAGTTTACCAATCATTGTCAAATTGTTCGCATTCCAATCATATGGGAGTTTCCTTAGTAACAGGGTCACTATATTTGCATGAACGAATATATGTCTTCAAGCAGCAGACGTGATTAAGAACGTCGTCTTTGAACACATGTATACAAAACACCTCTTTTTGTTAAATTTGTTTTTAGCGATCCTAAAACTATACATTGCAAATATTGGACTCAGTCGACACAGTTTTTACTGAAATGGACTGTTGTAGAAACCAGGAAAAGACAGTGTGTAGTCATCCTGCTTGTTTATATGTAGAGCTTTATTTTGGTTTGGGTGTACGGGACAATCAGGTCACATCTTATAAATTCATGGATGAAATGACTAAGTTTTGTGTATTGGCTATATCACTGATGCTTTTCGTTTTCAAAATCGGTACGGGTGATAAAAACAAACGAGACTGTATGTAAATACTATAGGCACCTATTTCAGAGTCTAATTATACACAGGGTAATATTGATAATTGACATTTCTTAACTATGCCTTGAACTAGGAGATGACTCCCTAAGTCTTTCTTAATGTGACTTGATTTGTATCCAAAACTTCCATGATATTATTTCAGCGGCAAATAAATTGATCCCTCCATCTATTATGTTTGGTGTCACGTTGCACATCAGCTTCACCTGAGAATGCGTTGTCAAATATTTATTACCGAAATATTGTTGTCAACCTCAACTAACTCTAATTTCTTCGCAGCACGTACTGTGAAATGCCGATAAACATTCGTAGCTACTCACAATACTCATACACTAGGACATTTTCACCGGATACCTTATTAAACCTCCTCCATCTCCGCTAATAATATCAATGAATGTTTTCAAATTAAACATGAGTAGGCCATGATGAAAATTGTACCCAGTACTTTAAACGTTATAGCAATAAATAATTCCTGATGTGTTCCAAATAGATTATTACTAAATATTTCGAGTGGTAAAAGTAGTTCCAGCCAGGTTGTGCAATACGGAAATTTTCGGTGTGTGCTACGGAACACAGACTGAACGTCTGTATCGAACGCTAGATCAGATATGTAAGATTAAACGGGTATTTAATAAAATCAGATGTTGCTACGAGTCAGAACACACAGCAGAGAATGGTACTTCAAACCAGAATATGTCGACACTACACGGATGAACCGGCCATTATGATGTATACGACGAGTAAAGGTTGAAGGAAAAATGTGCAATAACTCCGTCAAATTTAACAAAGGTTGACTTACAGGTTATGAATTTAATACTGTATATCAACTCTTGCTTCAGTCTGTGACGTCCCTGGAGGTAGTTTGGCGAGCCAGACGGACATAGATAAAACTAAACGCCTCCTTCACAGATATGATGTGGACATAAATACACCTCCGAAAGTACAAACAGGTTTTCATTGTGATTGTGCGTATTTAACATTTTCATAGAGGAGAAGCATAATACAGAATCCGGATCTGATTGCTAGAACTGACAGTATCAGACAGAAAATAGTGAGGAAAAAGAATGATATGCTCATAAAAAAATGAAAAAAACATATTCCATACTTGATCATATATACATTTTATGAGATTGCAAAAGTACTTACCGGAGCAGAGAAGGTTTCCTTTAAAACATTTTTCAACATGTATAATTTACCAGATTCGTACACGGGATTATTAAACCAGCTGCTGTCCAACATTTGTATCTCGCTGAATCCTCCACAAGCATAATCATTGCAACACTCTATTTCTCTTGAGAATCTATCCAAATTGTCTGAACGACTGCTGTCTCTTAAAGCAGTAAATGTGCAGTGTCTTTGTGCCTTGCCTAGAGCAATAACTAAAAGAAAATTTAAAGTCAATTGTCGGAGATGCTTTTGCTGCATGTTTTAAAGTATTTGTAGTTACCACATCAAATAGTGGAATCAACACAAACATGTGCAGCAATCTTTCTCTGCAAAAACTACTGCTATAAGTAAATTGTCAGGGAGGAATTCCATTTGCGGTGTAAAACCTTGGTGACTAGTTTAATACTGTTCACCCTATAACGTAGTAATCACCTTTAGGAGAGAAGAAGACTCTTATTTTTGAGATAAATTTGCTTTTCTTGCCAATACTTTCGTAGTTTCCAGTAGGTGTATTTCCCCCTAAAGGAAACCTTACTCAAAGCCCACTAAAATTAAACTAATTGTGTGATCCAATCTGAACACAAAGTGAGTAATATTGTGAACTTTTTCTACCACAATAAATTTTCCTTTAGAGGAACTCCGTGGTCAGTGAACACGCCCCAGTAACGAGTCTGACCTCATGCAGCCCTTTACTCGGGTACTACTAGTAACTTCAGAATGAGAAGCTGCCTAGCTTGTCCTTCAGATGAAGATCATTTCTAGCCAATAATTGTTTAGTCGCCAGTACAAACAGAACTTACTTTGTTGACGAGACTCGCCATGCATGTCCGGTAGTATTTATTATTTAAACCAATTTAACTGCACATCCCTAACGACTGATATTATAATTGAATAAATTTACCTGTGTTGCTGGGATGATGACAGACCCTAAAAAGGTTTTTCCTGTCTTGTACAATTGCGACAAAGCGAAACTAACTGAATATGCACTGCTTGTGCACTACCTTTAGACTCCACGCACACTCCAATGTAAACAAAGAGTGAACAATATATTGCAATTTTGTGAACAAAACAGTGCATTATAGTGAATATCGACTTGCACTACAGTGAACAGTGTACAGTGCTATAGTGAACAAGTTTGTGCGGTAAGATAAGCAATGCTATGCGAAATGGTAAAATATGTACACAAACTAAGCACAGTTGCACATTCGAAATATCGTGGCTGATGTTTGTTGAAATATTGAATTACTTTAAGAATTTGTTTGGATCAAAGTACACTCACTAATTTGTTCGGGTATGTTTCACGATGCTGTTGTCGTTGTTGTTAGAATAATTATCAGGAGGAGGAGGACGGGCGTAAGAGCTGAATGATAATGATGAGGAGGGCGAGGACGAGGATGAGGACGAGGAGGATTAGAATGAGATTGATGATGAAGATGAGGAAGAGGAGGAAAAGGATGAGGAGGGAGACTCCTATTATTATGATAGTTTCTGTAATGGTTAATAATAATAATGTGTGTGTGTGTGTGTGTGTGTGTGTGTGTGTGTTTTGGAGTTTTAGCGTAGCTTTAACAATTTTTATGTCATATAGCTACAGTGTCTGCAGTGTGACAGTTTATAGTGATGTCTAGCACTGGGGCATCACGCCGCAGACATGTAACATCCTGTCCCACCCAGTCACATTATCCTGATACCAGGCCAACCAGTCCTAATACTAACCTCTTAACGCTGAGCGCCAAGCGAGGCAGCTGAAAGTACCCTTTTTAGAAGTCTTTGGCATGACTCAGCCGGGGTTCGAACCAGCGACCTCTCGCATCCAAGACGGACGCTCTAGCCAGTAGGTCACAGGAACGGTGCGGTTAATGATAATAGTAATAATAATAATAATAATAATAATAATAATAATAATAATAATAATAATAATAATAATAATAATAATCTCTTTCAGGAAAACTAATGGCACCAACTCTCATCCATCTGTCATTATCCAGCGTCCGTAGCAACTGCATTGTTGCTCTATAAGTACTGTTGTAATCTCCACCTACACAGATTTTCAATGAATCCCCAAGCTCATTTACATTTAAATATTTACTGAAACAGTTATATATCTTATTTGAGTGTTGAATGGATGCTTAGCAACAACAACAACAACAATAATAACAACAACAATGCTACTACTACTACTACTACTACTACTTCTAATAATAATAATGATAATAACAATAATAATAATGATAATAATAATAATAAATAAGTATTGTTATTAATAATAATAAGATCTTTATTTGTAGCATTTTGTATAAGACTTTAGGATTTCAATCCTTGCTAAATAAAATGTTGTATTGAGGCTGCATTTTCATAAATTGTCCAATCTCTGTGATAGAACTGATAGTAGAAACTGACCTTGATTAAGTACGCTATTGAATATTTAAGACATCATAATACATCATTTCACCTGAAATCATTATGAAATTTAATTAGACACATACATTACTGCTTCAGGAGGCATGGATTTCTTTATGGACAGTATACATTTTACATTTCATAGACAATTACCTGTGTATCCTGTACAGTAAAAATAAATTTGTTAATTAGACCAACATGTCATCAAGTGAATTTTGAAATAAAAAATAATGTCTAAACAAAACGATCTCATGGAAGTGAAATTTGTTCACTATAAAAAAATAGGCACAATTTCGTCCCAGTAAATATTTTAAGGTTTATTCATGAACTCATTATGACATTACCATTCAAGAAATTTCATTTTAGTCTCCTATGCTTATGATCTTCTTCTTTTCTTCATCGTCTTGAAGAGGTTTCAAAATATTTAAAAACCGGGGTCAAGTTCTACAACGGAATAAGGAAACTGAAAGGTGTGAGAAGTACACTATTTTTAAAAGAAAGATTTTTGTTTTTGGATACTAAAGCAAAGATCATATTTATTACAGCTATATGTAATTCAAACAATATTTCACAATAGTTAATATAACAGCAAATAGTTCTAGACAAATATGCTTTTTCTTATTTTAATGCAATGGATACTATAGAGAGACTTAACGTTCATTGATAAATCTATCAATAGACCCATATAGCCATCTATGCACTACGTCATCCATCCATACATTAAATACAAACTATGATGCTTTGCAATCACACGCCAGACTGCGTTATATGATGCTTTGCCATCAGATATGATAGAGACCCCTTTATATGGCAGATAACACCAAGTGGTTCTATTATATGTCATATCCAAAAATATGAGGTAAGCAAGACTGATTAACGGGAGGGAGACATGAATTCGATTACTCTATCATTCATCATCACTCTGTTACGGTGATAAGTTTATCCTTGTTCTCCAAAGTCTTTATTTGGGTTATGTAGCCCAGTGTCACATATAGCATGATAAATGTCACATGAACAAATAAAAATCACCTGAGGGAGACAAACAAGATATTCTGCATAAATAGATAATGATTTATTTTATTATTGTTTGACATTACAAGATTCCTGGAGTACCTTTCTATGTTTTAGAGGGTAGAATACAATTTACATATGCTTCTACTGTGCAGAGCAGTTAAACAAATAATAGCAAGGATATGAATACAATAGAGAGAAACAAACTAAATATACATAAACAATTAATATGTAATGGTATTATTCTTCGTCATATTGTATATTATAAGTATTATTGAGTGCCTTCCTATGCTTCAGTGCATATAAATATTTATATGCTGAATTCAATATACATTTGTTTATACTTTGCAGTGCAGATAACAATTTTCATATGAAGGGTTACAAAACTGCATTAAATTTTACAATATATAGATATTGCTCTCGGCTAAGGTCTGACTTAATTAGCTTGCAGACTGTTAATCAGTTCATTATTTGTTTTAAATTCCAGATTGTATATGAGCATTAATACATCATTTATTGAACAGTTTCAAAACTATCAGTTCATCTCCTAAACATTGTTTGTACCAAACCTCTCCAAGACCACAATAAACGAGCATATCTTTGATTTCAACTTCATGGTTACGACCAGTATTATTGCATATTAAACAAATTCATGGAATTCATGAAAGTCTGCAATTTGACATATTGGACATTTTCAACGAGTAGCTTATTGGTGTGAACATAATATCACCCCCAGATATTTATATTACTATGTCCTTTTTAATTTGTGATTCCCAAGTTATACATACATGCATGCATACAACATTTCTGCTGTTTAAATTATTCTTTAATACCCATTCATAACAACAATTTCAAATCGATAAAAAATTTAGTGATGTAATTCAATCAGTTTTTCAGAAAATAAAACTACATAAATTGCAAAACAAACAGTTTGAACATAATATTAATATCCGCACAGCATCAGTCATTGGACATTGCCTTTGAATGTGAAATAAAAATTAATATTAAAGTAATGGGGGCATAAAGCAATGATGAAGTTTACCAAAAGGAAAGGAAAATGGAATAAATCTGTCCGTCGTTCGGGGTGCTAGCACATCCCTTGATATTTATATACACCGCTTTAAGCACATTTAGCATTGTAATGCTTGTTTAAAGCTTTGAAATTTATTTCATGATGTTGATCTGATCTATCAAATTCCTCTCAAAATGTATGAACGTGCTATATAAACTGGCATCGCATTTACGACGATATTTGCATATGTATGCGTGTAAAACATTGTACAGTACTGTATACAGTTGTTCTAAAAGCCACTTCATCAGCTCCAATCCGATAATTATGTTCAAAATTATGTGTGAAACGAAGTCAGTACGGGTATCAGACTAATCCCTCGTTAGATATTTGGGATATGTTTGTCACCTTTTTATACCAGGGTATAATGATAGCTGTACAGCAATCTTCAAGGAAGCTGATGGCGTGAAACATTGTATTAAACGCACTAGTCAACACAGGTACAAGAAAATTGTATTAAACACGCTAGTCTACAGATGTTCAAGATAACTGTTTTAAACGCACTAGTCAACAGAGGTACAATATAATTATATTAAAAACACAAAATCAACAGAGGTACACGATAATTGTATTAAACACACTAGTCAACATATGTACAAGATAATTGTTTTAAACATACTAGTCAACAGAGATACAAGATAACATTCTGCTGCTTTAACGAATTCAAAAACTAGGCCATTAATACATGCTGCTTAACCAGACTTTGAACAATGAACAGCTGTTCTATCTTCATCTTCCTGGATTCCACTATCAGGGTTTCCTCTTCCAAATTTCGAGAAGAACCAACTTTAAGTGTCAGTGTCTTTAACACTGAATTAAAAAAAAATAACTGAAAAATGATGGAACCATTCCACGTGTGGCTTTGAACTGGAGCTAAAAATTGTGTCCGTCTCGTAACACGTTCCAAAATGACTTTGTGCCATTATTTCAAATCCGTTTACAAGATGCATTTGCAAATTTTATAGTAGTTTCTTTCTGAGAGAAATCAAGTTTTATAACACGCATGCTTTATGTATTCGTGAAGGTAATCTCGAGATCGAAGGTTTCAAAGCTTTATTAATGACTGAACAGCCATTCGCATTGTAACATTACATTATTTTGTTGAATTAACGTTTGTCAATGGCAAGTCTATTACAAACACTAAACTATCATTTGTAGAACTAATTACAAGATCAACCATATCATTTTGACTGGAGTGTCAAAACGATATATATCAATACAAATCTGGTTAAATGTTCCCGTTAGCTATATCAAATGCATGCATTTTATTTACAATCTCTATTTGACGTGATTCTATTCCTCAAGCGGTTCCAAAGTCATGCCGCTATGTTTATATATTATTTTCAGTAGAGAGGGAGAGAGATATAATCTTGTTGGGGTGATAGGTCCTAAACCAATTAGAGTCTGGATCTGCTAATGACATTATTATTTTATCACCTTCCATAAGATGACATACATTAGAAATTGTATTCTGATTTCGATTCATTGAACCAAATGTTCAGGTGGCTTGACTTTGAATTGGTACATTAGGACCATCACCACGAGTAAATTAGTTGAAGTAAACTGCATGATTTATGTAGGCATGATAATTCACCAATAATGTGAATACAAATGCAGTGAAACGCTGTATAAGATGTAGAAATTGTTTACACGCTTGCGAATTGTCCATCATGTGCGGTTGCGATATCACCGCCTTTTTCATAACCTGACATTTGTTCTACAAAACGGCTGAAATGTACCTAATAAAATGCAGTTGATTACAACTAGTTAAAAAAGGAGCACTACAAAGAGATGCAATATACCGAGTAAAAAGGGGCGTAATGTACCGAGTAAAAAGGGATGCAATATATCGAGTAAAATGGGGATTCTATATGCATACTATCAATGGGTGCAATACATCAAGTATATCGCGTACTGAACAATACAAACAACAAAACTATACGCATTTTTATAATGTCCAGCAAGTAGTATTCTACATCAGAACTATAACGTCATCAGAAGCCTCATTCACGAGTTTGATAGTAGATATTATTTTGCAAACCAAAGTAGACTTGGTCTTGAAACTGATATATGCTCTAAGTTTAATAATTCTCTATCATAATTATTTTAAAAAAAACAATGTTAACATATACATATTTTTGTCTCGTAAGAATCGTTTTACATGTATGTCGCTCTGCAAGATTCAAAGAGCGTATGCTTATTAAATGCAGAAAATAATTTTGTCGAGGTTTCGGCTGTGTCATAGGGGTCATTCCCAGCGGCAGCAGGCATCGTCACGTATTGCCAATGACCAGGTGGAGTTGTCAAATTATAAGAAACAAAAATATTATTCATATAAAAGGCCCTGTGTCTTGCTGTACCGGGAGATATGCAGGTGGGTTGGTTGCTTGCTTGGTGTTTAACTACAAGTTATCACATCAACAAATGTTCAAAATTGCTGGAAATGAGAAAAATTTTAAAGTTGGCATTCTTGGGATGTGAGTACTCAACTCTACAACTGAATTACTGCAGCTCTGCGATAAAAATTAAAGGGCGTAGATTTGGCAGAAAACGTCTATTGTAGCGAAAGATGTACAGTTTATAGTAATCTAATTTATCACGTATTTCCTAAAGGCAAATATATCGAAAGAACTGGTATGGTCAGTTTGTACTAAAATGGTCGAGTTTATTTGACATATAAAGCGGAGACATGTGGACCGAAATCTACAGACCTATGGTCAATTCGAAAAAAATGTTTTACAGTTCACTTGATGTAGTGTATTTGGGAAAGTTATATCACTACTTGCCTATCTGGAGGTTTTGATTTAATAAACAATATAAAAAGAACGAATCAACAATGTTGAATAAAGTGTCCGATTTTATTGTTGAAAAAGAATGCATGCTTTCGACAAAATGAAATTAAATACAAGCATGTTTATCTAGTATCACAAATAATTGTAGAATAGATTTTGCATGAAAACGTCTACTCAAAGATTTCACAACCTTAATAACGGAATGGCAATCATGCATGACATTCTTATCCTATTACAAGTTCGTGGTTGTTCTGTTTATGTTACCGTCTGTTAAACTCTTGTATCTCTGTAAACTATCTAGTTTACGTTTTGCAGTCTTGTACACGTCATGACAAGTGAACATTGGGTAGCAGCCCATCAAATAGTATACTTATGATATTTAAGCTTTTGGGTAACTCCTTTCTCGTTGTTCTGGATAATTGTTGATAGGAAGTTTAGTAGGAAAAGAGAAAAAAGATAATGTGTGTACACATACTGGATAAAATGAGTCAGAAATCTGTTCAAGTATAAATACAAATATTTAGCAAGTTTATTTTATAATTTTAAAGACAGAATGAATGCATACTTTTGTTTCAAAAACCAGCAAACAGACTATGCTTATTGTTCGAGTTTACCGTATCCCATGTAACATTGATCACAGTTGTTTAACAACCAATTCTGAACAATAACGTTTCGGTCTGCCTTCTAATAACAAACGAGGTTTCTACTTTTATATGATTTGAATGGACTATTCTATAAAATACTGACCTACTTCACAAACCACGAGTGCCGAATATGTTTATATTACAAAAAGATAATTTTAAATTATTTGTGATTTGCATGTTCTTCCCATAATGGAACATAATAATCTATTAGGAACCACAAGGAAGATTCTGATGGAAACAAACGCTTTCTTCGATATGATATGAGATATATTTTGCATAAGTAAAGACTTCTGTATATCATGGTATGTCGGCTGAAATTATTTTGCTTTAGATACATAATCAGACGACAGTTAATGCAATCGGGTAAATTTGTAGTGAAAGTCACGTCCAAACATTTTGTCATCATAGGATAGGCCCATGCAAATCATAATGTATCGTGATCCTGTTCGAACTTCATGATGGGGTAGTTGCATTCCGTGGGCCGCATATTATTCCAGCTCAAAAGGGAAGACAATTTAACTAGTCAACGAAACATACAAGTTTAAAAGGTCATGAATGTGCGATGGCAGTCAAGTACTGGTACTTTGCAATTAATATGAATGGCAATCAATAAGTTCAACACGCAACCTGTTTGAAGTAGTCTGCTGATAATTAAATATTTAAGGTCTTTTAATAGTCCGTTGCAATTTTGGATGGTTAAATAACTTTGAATGCATGGTTGAGAGAGGAAATGTATATCAACATTACTGGCATAAAAAAACAGCATGACATGTATCATAAATTTAGCAGATTTTTAAAATTCTTTGGTACGATTTTGAATAAAATACACATACACTTCACCCTTGATTCCTATAACAGATTTTACAATGAAATGAAATTTGATCTTAATAACTATCTCAAATTATCAAATACATTCAAGAAAGAAAAAGAAAAAAAAAAAACACGGACGAAACAAAATAAAGAAATAGGTATCTAGCTGGCATAATGCGGATGAGGAGTTATCCAGTCAGGCGGCTTAATAATTCTACGAGCGGCTGTTAGTCCGGCAACAATCATTTGAAGACTAAATGTATATATTATATCCGCCATGAAATATCTGTTTGACAAATTATCAAATCTATGTTTTTAGAGTCATTGGTAGGTGTTGTAAAAGCTTGGTGGTTGGCTTATTTCACCAAGGTGTTATGAAATTAATGGATGGAATATCAGAGATCTGATCAGTGGTATAGAATAACACTACACTAAACCCCATATATAAACCATAACAATTTAATCAGTTACATAAAGTTAAATCGACCAAGGCATTGGATTGATAAACTTTCTCTTATAAATTAACTTACCAAGCTGTAAAAAATGCAATTAGCAACTCTGTTCATACCCATTAGACACGTTTCATCATGAACTCGAGTGAATGATGTAAATAATTTGTTTCAGCATGCCTGGTTGCATCCGGTCCTTCCAAATTCAACGTTGGTGACACGTCAGAATTGCTGTATTACATTTCCTTTTCTCTCTCGCTCTCGCTCTCGAATATTTCGGGTCATCAACGATAACTTGATTGTCTGCTCTCTTTCTCCACTGTATGCATATATAGAGCTAGTGTCTACTTTAAGATAAATAAATAAAGACAAATGCAAACAATTACCTTCCAAACCCAAAGAAATTTGATGTTTGATTTAAAATAAATTAAAACATAAACCTTACAATCTTGTATAAATTAACAAGTTGTTTGCGACCGAGACAATACCATGGTTGTTCTCGAGACTCGCTCTGTTCTAAGCAGTCGAATCGTTTGTTCCTTTACGTTTCGTGTGTCCAACCTCCAGATACCCGTCCCTTGGACAATTTTAGCGAGTCAACGTCTTGCCTTCTCGCAGAAACCTAGATTGACTAAACGTTGAGGGCGAACACTTAAACCATTGAATTCCGTCTGGGAAACACACTTTTTATATAGTTTAGCCAATAAGATTAAATTTATCTAACAGCCAAAAAATTAACCCACGTCATTCCTTGTTTGAGTAAAATCTCACACATTACACGCATCATCTTTTACGGATATTCTACATTCTTACGGTGAGTCTTAACCCTTTTACTTTTTGTCCCACATGGACAGGACCTTGTGGTCGTCGTGGACTACTCACATCGTGACTTATAGTGGACGGATTAAATGTTATTGGTCTAGTTAGAAATCATTGCAATATAATTTATGTGTCTTTGACATCCACTCCAGCGCGTGCAACTTACCTGTTGGCTCAGATGCAGTACCCAGTGGTGCTTGTTCTTTCCCTTTGTAAACTATGCGATAAGCAACGAGACTCGCACTTAAACTTAATCACATACATGCATTGCGAGGGATTACAATTTTCAAAGCAAAGAATGCTGAAACTATATAGCTTTTCACAAAATATACAAAGTTTGAATATATTAATTTTAATGTGTGAGAAAGATTCCGCTTTTAAACAAAAAAATCTCAAACGTAAGTATTAGCGGGTTTCATTCTGCAGTGAATTCTAAATTGTTTGTTTAACATGTTCGATCACAACGAAATATACACAGCGAAATCCAATATGCATCTACTGCTAGACCAGCCTGTTTAGTACGTGCGACCCAAATTAACATGTCCGTGTGACGCATTTTCTCAGCAATTATAGACGTGTTTACTTTTCCCATTGACCTACTGTTTTTACGCAAGCTTTACGAAGCAAGTGATGCCGGATTCTATAAGCAAAATCTTAATAATTATACTTGGATTTGCTGATTTGGATATCTGATGAGTTTAGATGAAATATTGCAAAACTGACATTTGAAAGTGATGAAAAAGTGAAATCACTTAAATATTTTCAGTAGGAGACAAACTTGTATTATTTTCAGTTAATGTAGATGAAAATTTAGTATTTCATATTCTTTCGATCTGCACAGCAATTACTGAAGTAATATTTAGTTTCTCCAGTGCAAACATGTAAATCATATCATATTTGTAATTGAACTGAAAAGCCTAATATTATGCAAGCGTAATCGGAAATGGGTATCTACAGTAGATATGATTATATTTACTGTACACTAAATATTGTTCAGTTGTGCTCATCCGTGCTTTTTAAAAGTGAAAATTGTTCTTGTGGGTACCTTTTTCCCCTTCTTTTTAACATGCACGCTGAACGCATCATATATATCAATAATGACATGCATATTGCCAGAAAAGGCTAAACCACTTGTTAGCCAAGACTATAAAATCTATCTCTAATTGAACTGATTGTTATTAATGTTGCTTCCTCGCTTTAAATAGGTATCCCTTGTAGATTTTTGCCAATGTTATTGCAGTACTGATCGCTCATTGGATATTATGAGTCTTAAATTTTTTAAAGCGCTAAATTCGTACATGTTAATTCTGACCAAATGCTACAATAGATAATTAGAAAACAAGAAAAGCACATGCTGGCAGGTTATCACCGCGATTTGTTTAATAAATGCTTGTTAAATACAATATGAACTACTACACAGCAGTTTACCTATTTACTTATTTCGAATAAAGAGTTGAATGAATTTTATTTTTAATTTGTGTCAGTAGATGACTTCCAAATTGAAGCTAAATGTAACACATTTAAAATATACATACTCTTTATTTATAAATGCCAGTGTTAACGTTGGCGACGTAACATAACGGTGACGTTGATCGGAATTTATGGTGCATAACCCTTCTCTCTCTCTCTCTCTTTCTCTCTCTCTCTCTCTCTCCTGCTTAGATTTAAATCAGGACCATTACTTTTAAATCCGTGGTCTCTATTCGGGAAATACTGTATTCATTATATATGAGACTTTAACATCAAATGCGTTTCTCGGTCTAATTGATCTACAAACTAACATCGTTTAGGTTGTAAGGTGTGTGGTTTTGTGCTATTTACTTTCAATAGTGAATGTACATCTTTAAAATTCGAAGCGCGGCATTGAACAGTAGTTTGTACATGTGAGAACTCTCCTGATTAACTGATGTTGACTGGATGAAGGAAGCTATAGTAACAGGAGTAGCGACGGACTGCAAAGTAGGACACTCCTTAAATCAGTGCATGGTGATTCCTGTAGATTTCAAGAACAAAATGATGATGTAAATACATTGGTCCACTTCGCACGTAACAATCAAGTCCGTCATCATCAGATGTCCCATGTTGCACTAAAACAATTGTTATATACATGTTAACGGGATTTATTGATCAGTGATATCCATCGGTCCGTCATTTGAGTTTTCCTTTGAATCTGAATTCCATCAACACAGAGATGGCGGGTGACCATATTTAGTATCAGAATAATGTGTAGAAAAGAACAAAGTCTTCATACCCTGAATGTAAACAACCCTTGGGGTTTTGGAAAAGGGAGGCGTACGTGTGGAGTATGAGCTTGTGTCATAATTACCTCTACACACATTATGAGAGGAGATCACTTTAGTTATGATGTTGAATCAGTATGTGTGAACAGCAGAATTATTGGATCAGGGATGCTGCCACGGGATGGTTAAGCTGATGGCGCTCAAGCAAGTCGTAAAATGTTAACTTTAGATTTGTGAGAAACTGTTTCGACGTTTGCAAAGGCGTTCATACATATTTTCTAAATGATAGTGAGATCAACTTGAATTTGGAATGACAGAGTACCTTCATTTTGGTTGTTCTTGTTGTTGTTGTTGTTGTTGCTGTGGGGCTTAACGCCATTTTTCAGCACACGATAGGCTATACATGGCGGCTAGTATTAATGGTGGAGGAAGAAACCGGGAAATCCGCGGAAAGAACCACCGACCCACGAGAAGCTACTGGCAAGCTTTCTCATATATCCACATTCGCCGAATCTTAGACTCGAACCCACGCAGACAGAGGTGAGATGGCAGTGATCCGTAACTAAGAGCGCTTTAGACCACTCGGCCACTAGGGGCCCCCCTTCATTTTGGTGATAGTATAAATATTAATACGTCAATAATTCTTAACTACATCTTTAAATTGATATCCTAATTAAATGCATTTGTTTTACAGTTTTTATAACAGTCATGATGAAATTATTTGCAAATTGTGTCTGTTTGAGAAAACAAAATCATGATAACGAAAACAAATGCATCTTAATTACAGGTTGTTCAATGGTCGAATAGCCGATTACTCATTTCCCTTAAGCTGGACCTAAAAGACGTTAAACTCTCGCTATAACGTAGATCGCTGGACTCGGACTTATTATGTACGAGTATCCAGGATGCTTAGCTTTACTGAAATAACTGACGATCTGTCACATTTGTGAATACTACTGTGCTGCATGTACAAGTCGAAGTTTATAACGTCACGATCTTTCACCCAGTTTCATGAAATCTTAAATATGAACCAAAATGTAGTAAACTTACAAAATTTGGTAAAGAACATTTTAATCGTAAACAAATTATGCTAATTAATAGAAGCACTTAAGTTTAATTCCGCGATTTCGTCAATCGATTCCAAGCCTGTTTATAACATGCTCATTTGCCACATGTTCATATTTACAAGAAGTCATTACAACGCATACCGGCAAAAACCCAGTGGAGTTTAATTTTGTTTTGAAATGATGCTTTATGAAACAAATTCGATTAATAATTTTTTTTTTGAAAACACTATGGAATATGAATTAACATTAAAAAGGAAAAAGCGAAAGATCTTTTCTAAAATTTAAAATTATCTTGTTCCTCAAATTATTTACTAATCTGAAGCACAATACTAAGTTCATGATACGTTGACATTGTCACATTTATATAGAATATATTCCCGCATGACATAAATTCGGTCTGGTCGTTTGGCATCACTACTCAGGAAGGTCCCCAAGCTGATTAGCCTCAAAATGTACTTCTTGCATGCACTGAGGGACCGCCTCAGATGGCAACAGATCATTTCATACATGTCAGCAATAAGCTAGAAAACGGTTTATAATAACTAGATATACTTAGAGTGTTCTACAGAAAATAAGCCGCTATTCGTTTCTCTGGTAATTTTTATGCTATATACCATTATAAAATTTAAAGGAATACACTTATGTTTATATATAACTCACAATTTAATCATCACAATGACTGAATTTCTCATAAATACTCGGCGCAAAAAGACATCATGTTACATACTATTGCGTCGTGGTATGGCTGCTATTATACTGTGTTACGCAGCAACACACTCACTGGGTTCTACGTGTGCTAAACTGCACCCAATAAGTGCTTGACTAAGTATAATATTTAAACCAAAATAAATGAACATATCATGCAATGCATTTACATTGTAAGTCATGCAATGCTTGAGTATATAATAATTACTCTTATTATACAACTTACATGACTTGTGTGTTTAGAATGAGTTTGTTGTACCTTCTAAACGGCTGCTAAAAATTTCGTAGTAAATACATTTGAATGGACTTATATAATCTCTCTCATAGATACATTTGCTTGTAGTTACTTTCATTTGGGCAAATGCCTGCCGTCTGCATCATCAGTTGCGAAAAATTAGAATCGTCAATCTTTTCATAATTTCCATAAAATATTAGGTGATTATTCACATAAATACAGTAGGTTATTGTACTATTTTAAGACACAGGTCTGTAAAAATGAATTTTGCACATGTAAAGAAGCAACTGTTTTTACATACAGTTTTCAATCTAACCTCTACTAACTAAGAAACCGTTCCGGTGGCCTAATGATTAGAGCGTCCGCCTCGGATGCGAGACGTCGTGGGTTCAATCCCCGGCCGAGTCATACCAAAGACTTATAAAAATGGTACTAACAGCTGCCTCGCTTGGCGCTCAGCATTAAGAGGTTAGTGTTAGGACTGGTCGGCCTGGTGTCAGGATAATGTGACTGGGTGGGACATCATGCTACATGTCTGCGGCATGATGCCCCAGTGCTAGACATCACTATAAACTGCCATACTGCCAACATCGTAGCGATATGACTGAAAAATTGTTAAAGCTACGTTAAAAAGCATAATCACATCACATCACATTTTTTTCAAATTGTGTGGTTCAGGCTATAAGTACGGTATTCTTATAAACACAAAATATCTAGATTTTCAAAAACTTCTAAATCAAGAAACGCTGTTTCTGATGAGATCGATGTAAAATTGTCATTGACGAATTAGACATCAGGTCTGTAACTTTAAGCCAACATATCTACCTCATATATGTCTACATTAACCTCGACTATTATTCACTCTTTATAAATACATACAATGGGCATTGGCATCGGGTTTGATAACTCACCCGACGGAAGGAAATCTGGGTTACAATCTGATTTCAAGTTCTTTTCCGTGGTTTTTTTTTTATTTTTTATTTTTTATTTTCCAGCGTCATTTCTTTGGTACTTATTGAAGAATATTTAGAGTTATTGCCTCCTTTAGAATATCAAGATAGTGGATAAAGCATGATTTATATGTGTCCAATGATAGTTCCAGCGATTATAACATTGCCTTTTGAGTTAGCTTGGGTTGTAATCAGTCAAAACCTTAAATCCTCGTTGGCAAGGAAAGGAAAAGTAGACCTAAAGGTAAATATAACTCATTATTTGACGTTGTTACGTTTGTTTGTCTTCATTATATAAGATATTTATTTGGAACGATATTCTGAAATGCAGTGTTTGTGTCACCGCGGTTGACATAGACTGTCCTCTAGCAGCAATGAACTATTCCAAGATCATGTGATGTTTTCGTAACTTCCGTTCATTTTATCCCTGCAATTTGACGGTGCACAACACACGATTGGTACACAATATTTCACAAGTTTTAACTAGAATATCTTCCTGAGCATGAGTTTTTCTGAACTTCATATTGGAATAGTTGGATTATTTTGGAAGCTAATATTTACCAGATAATTATGAATGGAAATGCTGATGGACTTTCCCTTTAACTGTAACATATAATAATGAAAATATCGATATGTGACATTCATATTGATGAGGGAGGTCGCGGGTTCAAACCCCAGCCGAGTCACACCAAAGAATGATAAAAATTGTACGAACAACTGCCACGCTAGGCGCTCAGAATTAAGAGGTTAATACTAGGACTGGTCGGCTTGGTGTCAGGATAATGTGACTCGGTGGTACATGATGATGTATGTCTGCGCCATTTGAATGAAACATTGTTTAAGCTACATTAAAAATCCAAATCACTCTCACACACACATTATACCTGGATACGATAACGCAAATGGTTTTGTCAATTCCATTTCGGTAGAATAGATTTTTCATGCCAGATACACGCCGTTCGTTTTCTTGGCAGAGCCGATGTGGCTCAGTTGCAGAGTATCGTACTCACATCCCAAACTATGCGAGTTTTTTAATCTTTCCCTGGCCGCACGGACAGTTGCCGTTGTATATCGCTCGGCAATGTACTTTACCCCTATTGCCCCAATATCAATTAGTTATTGATGTGCTGATTTGAAGTTAAGAAAGGAACCAACCAACATACCAGCGCCTTGAGACAGGAAGCTTTTATGGGAATAGTTTGTTTCATTGAATGTAACAACGCAGTCTGTCCGTCAGCAAACTGTGCCAATTCCGTCTCCCCTTTGACAATGACCCATGTAATATAGCCGAGGCCTCGATACGGTTATTTGTTTCATTTAATTAACCTACGCTCTGTGAATCTTGCTGAATATAATCTGGACTGAGAATAAAATTGCCAGGTAGTAAAGGTTTAGTCATCCATACTGCAAATAATGACGCAATACACCTAATATGTCATATATTATGCAGTCTTGGTATATTCTAATGACTGACTGAAATTTGCTGTGTCTTTAATTCTTTTCATTTCCTATCCAAAACCAGATCCTATGCAAACACATAGCACTATCATCCCAAAACTTTAATTTCCCACCAAATAATGAACCAGAATATCCTTTGCAAACTGGCTTCAGCTTTGGGCACATACATAAATACGACAGACAACAGAAGCCTACGAGGTTGGGCATCTCCATCCCGCTACAGTATAATCCAAGGAGGGAGAGAGAGATAATGGATGTAGAAGAGATTTTGGCTTAAAAGGATGTAAATCCCTATTATTTCTGGTATATCTTGAAATGTTCCTATTAATTCTATGGTAGTCGTGGATGTTATTGCAGTAACACTCACTCATTACACTTGTCGTCTTTAAAAGTTCTGAAGCATTAAGTTCGTACATGTTAATAATGACCAAATTCGACAATAGATAATAAGAAGATAAAAAGCACACTGCTAGCAGGTTAATAGCGCAATTTAAGATATATATATTAGGACAGAATTTTTGAGTAAAAATAATAACATTGAAATTTTCTCTAAATTGTATTAAAACTAATTTTTCATTGGATTAATTTTTCATTAAATTATATTGGAAGTAATTTCCACTAAAATATATTGAGATTAACTTTATTTATTTCCTAATACAACTATATACTATTACGCCCTTACAAGCAAATGCAAATCCCCCCTCCCGTATTATACATTTGTATGCCAAGTCAGCAAAACAGTACTTCGCGGCAAAATTCTTAACATTCTTTTCTGACTGAGTAAGCTATGATTCAACCGTTTTCCTGAGACGAATAAAATGCTGATTAGGCGGATTATGACGTAAAGAACACTCGCTTCCATTAGGATAGACTGGAGCCTCCTTCTGGTTTGGGACGATATACATAGGCACTAGCGCTTTGCCAAATTTGGCCAGGAACATGCTTAAAGCAGTATAACTAGCGCAGGGCTGCCTGTATCATCAGTTCGTTCGTCCCAGAATCAGAAAGGTTTTGTCTATGTTCTTACAGGTAAGAATAGTTTGTGTTCGTAAATGTTTTTAAGGAATAAGTACTTTTAATGTTAGAGATTTCTACGGTAAACTTCATAGTTTTGCAACATTCTTGTGAGTTCTTTTTATTTTATATTATAATGTAATGGAATGTTTAATTGTTTTTAAAGAATTTATATTCATTTGTATTTGTGGTAATCATTATTAAAAAAAGACAAATTCGCTACCAACTTCATGTCTAAGATTTAATTTGGGAATAAAATATTCTTTAAGTAATAAAGAATAATGTTTAGTAATCTATTCCAAATTAATATTCTAATTTAAATTTAGTAAAATATATTTCTTCAAAACGATTGTTGCATTAATCGCAACTATTGAATTTTATACTCTTTGACTATTATGAAGTTTTATTACTTTCTAAAATGCAGAAATTACACAAATATATGAAGTTGGTAAGCTCGAAGGAAAAGTATAATATGTATTTTATGTATTTTTCAATATAAAGGCTTTATAAGTGTATCTTTAGAATGTAGCATTATATATCTATATATATCAATTATATAAATAAAGTCCGTTCGTTCAAGAATCAGAAAGGCTTTGTCTATCTTCTTACAGCCGATTTCCGCTACCTCTTGCGTCGCCAAATTCCCCAGACGTAGCCGTATCTACACCATTATGAGTGACACCTTCGTCTTTAAGAGAGCCCGAACTTTCTTCTCTCTTTCTCTCTAATCATGGGCCAAGGCATCTCTTAAAGATACTAGTATTTCCTTCTCATAGCAGGGAATGAGAAGAAGGTTATGATAACAACAACTTTTCATAATATATATATAATCATCAACTCAGTCTTATTTTTAACCTTTGAATTCTTACAAGGGCTCTTTATTCATTGTTTAATATTAAGGCATTGATTAAATGACAAAATCCTTATCTACCTAATCCATTTTTGGCTGAGCATTCCGGACCAATGCAATGAGTTTGAAAATCATGGCCGCCGCTCACGTGCGTCATTCCACCTGTCACTGGGAATGTATTGGTCTGTCCTTCTGCAGTTATATCACCTCCAGCCGAATCAACCACTGAAAATGGTTTTAATTTGAAAGTATTTTGAGATTCATAAGTTGAATGTGGATATACTATTTCCCATCGATTTCTTCGTGTTTGAAACATGAAACATATCCATTTTTTGAGTCAATGATTATAACGAGTTTAGGAGAAAGGAAGAAAGCGTTATTTTTAAAAATCACTGTCTTTGTAAAACCTTTTTTTTTTACACGTTATTAATGAATTTACAGTAAAAAAAACCCCGAATTATCTGAACATTATTTATGCAAACAGTCGACATGTTCCTCATCTCGCCTCGTTGTCTGACATAACTTCGGTTTGATTTAAAACACTTTCAGTTCCCAAAAGAACTACTAACGAGTAATGAGATTCCAAATTACAAGGTTTAGCGCCTTTCAAAAAAATCGCTCGGCCATTCCCGTAAAATCGGATAATTGACCTCGGTAGTAGCTGTAGGATTACACATATGATTGATAGGTTTGGTTATTTGCCTTATGCGGAATGCACTACATATGTTCCGATTATCAAGGGCCATTGTAATCCGATTGTGACGTTGTCTCCCTCTGCTTGCATAATGAACCATGTAAATAAAACTAGTTCCAAATATAGTTCTAAATGGCGGCAAAATACATCCGAGGCCTCTTTCTCGACGCGACAGAAAAGATCGAAGATATTCCGATCGCTTTGGCGCTTTACTTCTCACTACGTAATGCCGACGAAACTCCTGGTTGACAAGTAAAGTCTTTCCGAATTAAATCTCAAAATGGCCCAGACAAAGCAGACTTATGGCTCAAAATGAAATTTAAGATTTATACTGAAACAGGAATAGAAATCGACGGAGACTACAAAAAAATACATAAAGGAACTACTACAAAAAAGGAATTACAGGCAAAATTTCTTAAGGAAATGAACAGTGAATACAACTCACGAGAAACACGAGAGAAAATGGCTGCCGTCAAAGCCAACAAAAAAGTCAGAGAATTTGAGAAATTCTTTAAAACAAAAAGAACAGAAATAAGAAAAGGATCCTTCTTAGAATGTTTGTACCGAGAAGGGACACAAGAATTCGATATGTCGCATATACCACGAGAAAGAGTGCCAGGAATGACAACAGTGATGGTAGCACTTAAAGTCCTAAATCCGGAATATGTACAAAGAATTTACTCACTCAACCGAAACAGGTATAAAGGTTATATATTGAGACCCAAAGGATCCCAACCAATACTAGCATTTGGGGACATAAAAATCGCAGGAGAGTCGGTTACAGTAAAATACCTACACCGATTTGGAGGAAAATAAAAAAAAAAAGACGGGAGAGCTTCACCTATCCGACATCTCTTTAGAGATACCACTACAAGCAACAGTAGAAAAGTTTGAGAAAAAGCTAGACATAAAGGTGATATCATCAAGACTAGACACAATTCCACTAACTACAATATACAGTGGAACAAGAATATTGGTAACAGAAAAGAACAAAACGAAAGATGTGAAGAAAGCTTTTTTCTACATGGCTTTCTGCCAAAAACTTGGTACAAGGGATGCATCTACCAGAGAACATGTAACAGATGTAGCCAGACAGGACACACTCCACACAAATGCCCAAAAAAGTTAGAGACCCAAGCAGAGAGCAGAGAAGGACAGAGAGTCACTATGACGAAACAACAACAAACACAACAACAACAAGAACAATCCGGAAAAAAGAAAGAAGAAGAAAAACAAAACTCAAAACAGCAACAGGTACCAAGGCCAGCACCAAGACAGACAAAGACAAACGTGATGGAAATTGCTCAAGAAACAAGGATAACACCACAACAAACAAAAGTGCAAGAGAACAATCAACAGGACAAACAAAAGTACAAGAAAACAAAAAAACAAGAAAATGACAATCACCAAGATCAAAGACAGAGTTCAAAAACATCCATAACAATAAAAATAGGGTCCAAAACATCAGAAATACAACAAAGTTATCAGACAGCAACAGCAGCAGAAGAACAAAAAAAAGAAAGGGAAAGGGAGAAAACGAGAGCTAAAAGGAGGAAAAAGAAGAAAAAGGAAGAAAAGAATATAGAATGATGGAAACATATCTACTTGAAGAAGGCGAATGCCTGGAATAGAAAAAAAAGGAATCA
>JAECUM010028232.1:0-22189 GCA_016617855.1 Megalonaias nervosa | reverse complement strand
TATATAATGTTAAAATTGCGAGATATAGCTAAAAAGAGCATTATCAAATCTGAAAAAATTGCTACAGCATTTTCCGGTTATGATAATAGTTACAAATTTGATGATCAAAATATTTTAGCAAATTTTAGCTCCACAAATTTATTTCATCTTTTACAACCTGTTGTATCAAAAGAACTTCCTGCTCACAAAAGTATCAAACTAATATTCCAATATCATACGATTTTATCAAAGTTACATGCAGTTGAGGATGTACTTTATGTAATTTTTGAAAGAAAAAGTTTTGACAGCGAAATTTCAGAAACATATTTAACAGCTAAATCAAGAAAAATATTAACTGGAACAAACATTGCCATGGTCGCCGATGAAATACATCAAGAAATAAACAAAAAAATTAAAAGAATTTACTGCGTCAGGGTCGGGTTGGAAATTTGAAATGATAAAAGAAGTTTTATTTCACACAGCAAAATATAACGTGCTTCGCGATAGTTTGTACGTCGATCTCCCTCAAAAAATTAAAAACAAAAAAATGCTGTATAACCGTCAAAAACAATGATAACAAATGTTTTCAATGGTCAATTTTATCTGCAAAACATTCTCAGTGTGATCACCCCGGCAGAATTGAAAAGTATTTGCCATACAAGGACAAACTAAATTTTTTGGCATTGACTTTCCAGTAGCAGAAAATCATATACCAAAGTTTGAAAAACAAAACAGTATCTCAGTAAATGTTTTTGGACTAGATGGGCGAGAAAACGTTTACCCGAGATATATCTCAGAAAATGCTACACAAGATACAATAAATTTATTATTTTATCAGGGACATTATTGTTGGATAAAAAACTTTAACGGCCAAGTTGGCAGACAGTATAGTAAAAATAAAAATAAAAAATATTTCTCTTATAGATGTCTGCAGGGTTTTTCTGGCGATGGAATACTGCAAGAGCATTTCAAATACTGTATCAACGTTCAAAGAATAACTATGCCTGGCGAAAAAGTAAAAATATTAAAATTTAAAAATTACGATCATAAACTAAATATTCCTTTTTTATTATTTACGCTGATTTCGAGTGTCTACTCGTTCCTGTGGTTGGAGCAGAAAATAATCCGAATAAATCAAGTACTAGAAAAATGCAACAACATATTCCTTGTGGAGTAGCTTATAAAGTAGTTTGTTGCGCTAACGATAAATTTTCAACTCCGATAAAGTTATATAGAGGTGAAAATCCTGCTGTATGGCTATTAAAAAATTTAATAGAGGAAGTTAATAAAATTTCTAACAGATTATTTAAAACAGCTTCGATGAAAATAACGTCTAAACAACAACTCGATTTCGATGAGGCAGTTAATTGTCATGTTTGTGAATAGTTGCTGGTAGACTTCAACGGAGTCCGTGATAAGGTGCGAGATCATTGTCATTTGACCGGCCAATATCGTGAAGCAGCTCATAACAGTTGTAATTTAAAATTTGATGCTCCAGATTTTCTTCCCGTAGTTTTACATAACTTTCGTGGCTATGACAGTCATATCATTGTAGAAGCATTTGGTGATGAAAATATTAAAGCTAAACTAAAATTAAATAACGTAATAAAATGTATTCCAAATAATTTTAAAAAGTATATGTCGGTGACGTTCGGTAAATTACGTTTTATTGACAGTCTGCAATTTATGGCAGCATCATTAGATGAGTTTGTAAAAGGTTGCAGTAGTTTCGCTAACTTAAAAAGTTGCTTTGGTGAAAACTATATCGATCTGACAAAAAAGGTATCTTTCCTTACGAGTATCTCGATGATTGGAGCAGATTTGATGAAACTTCCCTTCCTGATAAAGATAAATTTTACTCGCAACTCAAAAATGAAAATATCACAGATGACGAATACAAATATGCACAAGATATTTGGAATAAATTTAATTGTAAAACATTTGGTGATTATCACGATCTATATTTGAAAAAAGATGTATTATTACTAGCAGATGTTTTTGAGAGTTTTCGTCAAGTAAGCTACAGCAATTATGGACTAGACCCATGTTGGTATTATTCTGCTCCAGGATTGTCTTGGGACGCTCTCTTAAAAACAAGTAAGATAGAACTGGATCTCTTAACACATGTTAATATGTTTAACTTTATTGAAAAAGGTATCAGAGGCGGAATTAGCGTTATAAAAAAAAAATATGCAATAACTAATAACAAATATCTGAAAAATTATGATAAAAATCTCCCATCTAATTATATTATTTATCTAGATTGTGTGAATTTGTATGGATATGCGATGTCAGAGCCAATGCCTTTTGGTGGATTTCATTGGATAACTCCAGACCAATTTCTTAGAGAAACTGAAAAAAAATTTACCTAGAAAAATTAATAATGATTTTTCCGATATTTCATATTTTGTTGAAGTTGATCAAGATTATCCTAGTTCGTTACATGATCTACATAACGACTACCCGTTTTGTGCAGAGTCTATGATGATTGATTATAGTTTATTATCACCTGAACAACGAGCAACAACAACAGCAAAAAATTCGATTGTTAATAAGTTAGTTCCAAATTTGTTAAATGAAGGAAATTACGTTATGCATTACAAAAATTTATAACAAGCAGTAGATGCTGGACTAATTCTGAAAAAGTCCATCGCGTGCTAAACTTTAATCAGTCGAGGTGGATGGCAAATTATATTGATTTAAATACGAAACGTCGTGCTGTGGCTAAAACCGAATTTGAGAAAAACTTTTTCAAGTTAATGAACAACTCGGTGTTCGGTAAGATAATGGAAAATACTCAAAAACGAGTTTCGATAGAAATTGTTAATGACATAAATCGCAGAAATAAATTAGTTAACGATGATGGTTTTGTTAGTATGAAAATATTTAATGACAATCTTGTTGCAATACAACGACGAAAAACAAATTTAAAGTTAAATAAACCTATTTATGTTGGTGCAGCTGTACTTGATATATCAAAGTGGCTGATGTACGATTTTCACTATAATTTTACCAAAAAGCAGTGGCCAGATTCAGAGTTGCTATTTACTGATACAGATTCGCTAGTTTATAATATAAAATGTGAAGATGTCTATCAGGATGTTTACAAGAATAAAAATCTATTTGATTTATCCGATTATCCAGTATGTAGCGGATTTCAAGATAATTCGAATAAGAAAGTTATTGGAAAAATGAAAGATAAATTTATGTTTATGCCAGTTAGGGAATTTGTCGGACTAAAGAGTAAAATGTATGCTGTCATATTAGATGGCAATAAACTTACAAAAAAAGCAAAAGGTATTCCTCGAGGATATGTGAAAAAGATGATGAATTTCGACGATTTTAAAGCAGCGCTAAATAATAACGTCAGTTTTATCAAAACAAATCTTATCAGAACAAATCATCATAAACTTGAAACGGATACAATTATAAAAAGTGGATTAAGTAATTTTGATAATAAAAGGTATTGCAGAAACGGAATTAATACACTAGCACTTGGACGTTATGCAAGTAATTTTGTCTAAACATCAAAAATAATGTTCGAAAATTTAACATTAGTCGATGGAGTTAATAGCAAAATCAAAATAATAATGGTCAATAACCAGCAATTATCATTTGAATTTAACGATGAAATTCAGGTATTTGTTTTAGTAAATTTGACAGAATCAAACTCTCCCTTATCAAATCAGACGATAGCAAATATTTTAATTATCTCGAAAGTTTGCGAGACGAGCTTGCACTAAAATATGACAATTTTCATAATCCAATCAGCCAACAACAGTACACAAAAATTAATATAGACTTAGACCGGTCGAAGGTTTTTGTAAAAGGTAGTAATTATGTTCTTAATAAGATAGCAATGAAAGAACTATTTGAATGTCGTCGAAAAGTAACCGGTAGAATTAAATTTTATTTGTACAATTTTGAAAATAAATTATACTTAATAGCGAATGTTGATGTTCTAGTGATAGGCGATGAAATTCTTTAAAAAATTAGATATAACTGTCTTTCTTCCTTGTATTTTTGTTTACGAGATAGGTTTCATAATTTTTTTTCGATAAAATGTTTGATCTATAGAAACAGACAAAAGTGTCCCAAACCCCCATTCATATACTACTTCCCATTCTGTGAAAATATATGGAAAAATGTTTTCAAAATCGTGTACGAGTAAATGATAAAATACTTTGGTTTTCTATGATATATGATAAAAAATAAATTGCAGTCTATTCGTTTGATATCTGATCATGTGAATAGTCTTTGATACTAAGAAAGCTTTGTATTCCTTACACAACTAATATATTTGTCTCTTTGCCATTGCAATAGTCTTGCTAGATAGCTGTGAATAAAAATCAATATTTGTAAAGATAGTAATGCATAATATATTGCTATATACAGATTTGGTTTCCCTGGAGATTAAATGCACAAAATGATTGCAAAGGAATTCTGATGCCGTCATAGTGCCCACACGAAATTTCCATAATAACTAAATCATGTGATCATTCTGAAAGGTTAAAGATAGGGAATTTCCAATTGATTTTTTAGAATATAACGCCGAAATCAGGTCAAAGATATGTAATTTTCAATGGATTTTCCTAAAATAACGCCCACTCCAGAACGTTATGGAATCAAGGTTATTTCCAATATATTTTTCCAGAATAACGTTATAAAAAGCAGTCAAAATTTTCTTCGTAGCCATTTCTGCTAGAGGATTTATACACGTTGAACAGGTAAGTGAAAATATTTTTCTAACATATTTTTGACAAAATGTTACTATATCTTGAGGCTGAATTAAATCTTTTAAAAGATCTGTTTGTTAGATTAAATCCGACGCTACAAATTGGCTCTTTGTAATAGGACATTTTATATAATATTTTATTGTGCTTTGTAGGTTATGATATCCTGCATTAACATGTGCTTTGATATCCTGCATTAACATGTGCTTGGGGGTGGGTGGGTGTTCTGGTCTAGAATCCCCTTTGGGTTTCAAAATTTCATCATTTTCTGAGATAAAAATTTGGAGGAGGGTGATTTTTTGAGGGAGAGGAGGTCTCTGAGGTGGTGAAAAAATGTCAGAATATATTTATTTTAGAGGGGGTGAGGGTTTCTGGCCTAAAACCCTCTTTGGCATAAAAACCTCAGATATCTCTACTGCTGTCTTCATCGTGTAAGATAAAGATTGCTGATCTGTGATCAGTGGAGAGATTTGTAACCACAAGATTATCTATCTTGTATATAGCTGACTGACTCCCTCCTCGTTGTCCTTTCTCTTTCAGTGTGTGCACCACATTCCTGTTTCTAACAACCTTTATTAACTGGGACATATCATTTTTGTCTATTGATTGGTTAACGATATCGTCTATTTTATTTAGAGTTTTCAGGATTATTCTTACAAATGAATCGATCGTACGGACCACATCCTGTTATGCTTTGTGAATCAATGGAAGATGGCTGCTGGTCCGCTTTATTTAGTTTTATCCACCTCTGTAGCTTTGTTGTCTTTCTAGAAACCTCTCTTAAAGACAGATTACAACCTATTGTGCCTTCTGTAGACATTAGCTGTTTAGATGATTATGATGAAGTTTCATTGCTAGTATGATTTTCTTGAAACTCTTCCTAGCTTTATTTTTCTTTGTTTTTCCTTTCGTTTTCTTATTTGTTTTTTTGTTTTTGTTAGTTTATTTGTTACGTTTTTTAATACTTGACCTTTTTCCACATAAACTGAGTAATGTTACGTTCCGCTTGATTGAAGAAAACATAAAGGTTTTGATTATTGCCACCTGAAAATCTATTTATAAATTGATGTGTCATCAATATAAAAAATGTCTTTATGATTTTGATTTGCTCACATTTCCAATGCTTCCATTGATGTAGCTGGTGTTGTATATATAAACGCTCCATCCGAGTCTTTCAGAAATTTCTTGTTCCAGCATTTTTTTTTTTAATTTGCTCAAGACATTGCTTGTTTACGCTGTTCTAACATCTTTCGTTTAAGCACTTCAAACATCGTTCACATTGTTCAAGTGTAGTTTGAAGAAGGTATTTAACTGTCAATTGTTTAAACTATTCAAGTCTCGTTTGTTTACGCTGTTCAAATATAATTTAAATTGGTCAAATATTATTTGTTTAAGCTACTCATCTACATTCAGACTTTTAATTCCTCAATTTGCTTTCTTCGCCCAAAATCCTTTTGTCCTCTCTATACTTGTTCTTGATCTCTGAGTAAAGGCACTATCTGCTCATTACAGGAATTTAGTATTGGAGGTACAGGGTAACATTATTAGAAGTGGCTGACCTCAAATGGGGCTACATTGTTACATTGTTAGAGGTGTCTGACTTCAAATGGCAAATACACTATCCAACACACAAATACTATCCAACACGTCATGTGTAGGTATCTGCTGCTTAGTGGCTGTAGGCATATATCCGAGATTTATAAATAAAGCATTACTATGTCTCAAATTATGTTGCAGCGTTCTTAGATTTGCCTGTATTGTACTGAAACTATAATCAAGGAAACAATCTCATAACAATAAAATGGATGTGACAGAAGTAATGCTAAAATTACGCAACTGTCCCAGAATTTAAATCAGACTAGAAAGGTTCCCAGGACGTTAGATTAAATTGGCTTGGACGAAAACTGGTACTAAAATTGCGAAAATTTCGCTAGCTCTAGCGAAGATGAAACTAAAACCCAGAACATTAGATTACATTTCTGAGACTAAAGGTAGCACTAAAAGTATGAAAATGTCCTGAACTCAAGCGCAGACAGAAAACTCCGGAATATTATATTAAATGTTAGAGACTAGATGTAACACTAATTTCGAAATCATACTGGACATTAGAGGAGTCTGGAAAAATTTCAGATTTTTTAAAATTGCCCTAGACTAAACGTAGCAATAAAATTCAGAAGTTGTTCTGGACTTTAATGGAGACTGAAAACACTCAGAAACGTTTCTGAAAAATTGGCCGAGACTAAAAGTAGTATTAAAATTCCTAAATTAATATTGGACTTTCGCGGAGTCTCAGTATAATCAGGAAAACATATAAATTTGTCCAAAATGTAAAAATTTTATAACATAAATTTTACAAATTGTCAAACAAACAATGACGGAGATAAATGTACATTTTTACTTAACAAATTAAAACAAAATCAATAAAGTATACTGAAATTAGCGAAAACTGAAAAATGGCAGAATAAATTTATAAATTACAAAATATTTTGAAGAAATCGTACAGCAAAAGTTTAAATTTTAATTTTTTTACAAATTTTAAAAATATATATGCAAACTTAAACAACACTCAATTATCTATAGCATACTGAAAACTGAATGGATGTATTATCTTAGGACGAGGGATGCTCTTTATATAGGGAGGGATACGTAACCTAGTAAAAGTAAATTGGAATCTTCTGTTGTCCTAAAACAATCACACATTTCTCAAAAAGGTACTGGCAGAAATTCACGCTAGCGATTTTAAAGATGACATGAGTGAACCTAGAACAACACTCTCTGGCTTTGCCACAAGACAACGAGATTCAAGATCAGCTGAGAACGAACGTCATTTGGTGGCTTGTGTAGATTTATTTCACAACGTGAAATGAAATGTTAAAGATATTTATGTGTTTATCACTACAGCTGTTTGTGCTCTCCCAATAAAATTGTAAGGTTAAAACAACGCTTAGTAACACTCAGTGATATACTAGCCAGCACCCACAATATACCATCATCACTCCATTTGGAGTGGCCTTCACCCAGTTGTGTACTGCCCACCACACACTACTTTCGAAAACCCACACTATTCCATCAACACGCCGTTTGGAGTGACCATCTCCGAGTTTGTTACCATCCAATATCCAGTTATATAATATCCAACACTTGCATTATATAGTCAACGTGCCGTTGGAGCTACCAATACCCAACACTTACCATCCTATACACGGTTATAGCGACCAATACCCAACAATTACCATCCCATTACACGGTTATAGCGACCAATACCCAACACTTACCATTCCATACACTGTAATAGCGACCAATACCCAACACTTACCGTCCCATACACGGTTATAGCGACCAGCACCCAGTTATCTACGATCTAACATCCCCACATTTACCAGCAAACGAAAAGGGTGACAATATACACAAATTATACTTGTAAACACACAAATACACTAGAACTCAATCATCGTTTTCAATTTACAGTTTTAATTTTGTTATTTATAAAATTTCAATTTCTAATTCTCCATTTCAATTTTCTTATTTTGTTATGAGTTTTTCCAATATGATTTGTTAAATTTTCATTTGAAATTTCATTTAATAATCATTTTTGTAATTGTAAATTTTAATTTTCATTTTTATCTTTCAATTTTCTTAGTTTCAATTATCATTTTCTACTTGGTTTTTCGATTTTCAATTTTATCTGAAATTTATCCTTTTCTAAGTTTTATGCCTAATGGTTATTTTCAACTTCAGTTCTTTTTCATTTTTACTTTTGGTTTTCCATTTTTTATTCAAATTTCATTTATTTATTTTCGTTTCATATTTTGTTTCTCAATCTTCATATTTTTAAAATACTTATTTTTTTTCAATTTTTTATTTCCAGTTTCCATTTTTTCTTTCCATATTCAATATTTCATTTTGGTTATCAATTTCAATTTCCATTTCTAAATTTTTTTTCACTGTTTTGGCTTTTTAATTTTGCTTTTTCAAATTTCATTATTAAATTCTATGATTTTACATTGAATTTTTTATTCTGAGTTTTCATTTTTAATTTACTTTTCCAAACTGAGTTTTTCAAATTTTATTTTCTCAGTTTTCAATTCTTTTTAAAGTTTTTATTTTTATTCTCATTTTCAATTTAACCATTGTTAATTTTCGTTCCCAGTTTTACTCTTTAAATTTTTTAAAATTTTCATTTTAAATTTTCGTTTCTGGGTTATTTGTTTTTTAATTTTCATTTTCATAAATCAATTTTCATTGTTTCATTTTTCATTCTCAAATATTTAATTTTCAAACTTTTGCTGTCATTCTGATTTCCTCGAATATAACTTCATGAGAAACACAGCTGCTCCGTTGCTAAAAATCCTTCCTTTCAAAGTTGATTCTGTCATAACTAGTTAAAATGACGGACGAAACACCTACCATATTCACCGAGAATTTGTAATCCTCATTATCTTCCTGTCAGTAAATTATATTTTGATAGTGTCAGTATTATCATGAAAAGAGATCTTGGACAAAATATTATATTCACGAAAGGAAATGTCATGTTGAAACTTAGTTTCTGAAGTCGATTCTCTGATGAATTATACAAACAGATGTATCATGTGTACCGAGGAATCGCTTGACAGCCAGACATGGTTTAGAAGATTTGATAAAATTAGCGTCTCGTTGGGTAGTTTGAATCTTTAAGCCTATGATCCTACTTTAAAAGATGCAGTTTTTAGGCAAGGAAATAAATTCTCCAAAACATACTTATTGACCAAGAAAGTCCAAAACATGCCTTTATGAAAGCATGAAAAGATGTGTTAAACTGGAAAAGACCATTTGGTTCGCCAAGAAATCCCTACAAGCTTCTGGTGAAGGCATTACTTTCTCATCTAAGCCAGGGCAACGACAAGGCAGAATGAGACGTCGAAAACCTTTTAGACCTCATAGACACGTTCCAAAGCAGAAAATGAAAATATGAGCAACAGGCAGAGATTTGAACACATTTTCTACTATTAACTGAAAAAGGAGAAATTGATGCACCGAGATTTTTGCGAATGTTCCAAGTCAGAACTCGATCTGTTAGCCATGCCACCGACGACAATGTTGGTGCAAGAATCTAAATGAGTAGCTTTTCGTCATGTATCATCTTCGACTACCTCAGCCCCTATCGAATTTGAAATCAAAGGACACACAGAAGATTACATCGATCTGATTAACTTTCACTTTATCTGAAAATCAGATTTCTCAAAGTGGACAACTCCAATCCACAGGAAAATGCCAGAGTACCTTCCGTCAACAATTTCATGCATTCGTTGTTCATTAAAGTGGATTTGTACTTGAATAACAAAGTATTCAGTAGCAGCATGGATACTTACCCTTACCGAGCACATCTGGAAATCTCTTGACTTACTGACAAGAAGCCAGGAACATACATCTGGATCCTTCCTTCTGTGATATGGACACCTGATACATTGGATGTCTTCAACTGCACAGATTTGACAGATGCTAACGATCCACACAATGTTAGATTTAACGACCGTCGAAAGAAAATCAAACAAGGACATAGTTTAGAAATTATGGATTGATTGCATTTGGACACATGGTCGCAAGATGAGCATTTGTGTTCAATGAGTGGATGAACGCCTGAGACTGAAGAGGAGCGTAAGTGCCTAGGTAGAGTGTACACATTGGTGAGGTCATATAGGCATAATGGAATGGAACCAGTTTACACAATGTAGTATAGCGAACAGATTTTGTGTTTAATTCTGGATCACACGGGTGGCCAGTGAAGGTAACATAACAAGGGAGGTGTACTCAGGTCTTCGCATTCTAGGGATGATCCGTGTTTTAACTCTTTGAAGTTTCTGTAGTATATACTGAGAAGAACCATATAGAAGTGAATTACAATAATCCAGTCTTGATGGTACCAAGGAACCCACAAGTATTTTAGTGGCATCAATCAAAAGATAAAACGGAGTGTCATCAACGTAAAATCAGTGAGACACGAGATGTCGATCAATGACACTTGGAAGCAGCTGAGTGCATAGAATTAAGACGTTTAGTAAGACGATAATGCAGGATATTCTTTGTGGGGATTTGATTTGACTCCAGACCAAGGCAGCGGCGAGGGACATCTCCACTCCATAAATTCAGGCCAACTTCGTATGGAACTTCAGTTTGCAGTAGGTCTGGCAAACACAATTAACGTTATCATGCATGCAGAATTTGACAATACTCAGAAAATCATTTGCTTGAGAAAAGTGATCAGAGACTAATTGAAAGATAGACCACGAAGAAACCACGGAAATAGGTGATAAGGATGGGTTTTTTTCCAGAACAAGAAGAAGACAAGAATACAATCATGATGTCAAGATGACAAGAAGAAGACAAGAATACAATCATGATGTCAAGATGGCAAGAAGAAGACAAGAATACAATCATGATGTCAAGATGGCAAGAAGAAGACAATAATACTATCATGATGTCAAGATGGCAAGAAGAAAACAAGAATACAATCATGATGTCAAGATGGCAAGAAGAAAACAAGAATACAATCATGATGTCAAGATGGCAAGAAGAAGACAAGAATACAATCATGATGTAAAGATGGCAAGAAGAAGACAAAAATACAATCATGACGTCAAGATGGCAAGAAGAAGAACAACATTTAGTCTCCTGTTTTGCTTGGCTGAAAATAAAACACCAGCTTGACCGGAGATCATTGTTATACATGTCAAATATATCATCCTCGTCAGAAGAAAAACGGCAAAAAAGGACAATGAATAAAGAAAATTCATTGACTCTCATCTTAAGAGGAGAATTTTGAGCTAGATTTGAGTGACCATTTCATACCTTCACTGACTTCTCTGGAAACCAAACACAACGAAGCTCTCTTGCACCAGAGTACATAGACTATCCGTTGTTCATCGACTTACTTGATAGAACCTTTCATTAGTTATCATTACCTGTAAAAAAGAAAGACAAAATAAATGAATACCTGAGAACTTCATTACCTTCTGAGGCACAGTTCGTACACAGCTACTTGGAATCCAAAGGTGAGTGTTAAAGATGAAATTCCACATTGAAAACCGAAAGACGTTTAAGCCTATGTGAAGAACAAAAACGACAGCCATCGACTTTCACAACAACCACAGTGTGGAAAATTCTGATTTTGACGGATTCTCACATTTGGAAAACGACATACTTTACTTCATGATGTCACGTTTCGGCTTGTTTAAAAGTAACAAAAGAAAAGAGTGAAGACAACAAACTTTATAAGTTTTAACAAAAATAATTTATTTCCTTAGAAAACACGGTGAAAAGGTGAAAATATGAAATAGGACTTACGGTTTGTGAAGAAAATCCAAACATGTATCCTAGAATTGTGAAAATATATAAGTCCTATCAATAAACAGTTCAAACTGAATCTAGTTTGAATCTCAGGTTAGTTCCAAGATGGAGGACGATGACGTCAGATGAAGTCTTTACACAAATGTCTAGAATTTCATGTTGAACCACAATTTGTACTGTACTATTCCAATTTAGAATGAATTTCGCTGAATGTCTTTGTCCTAAACCACTTGTGTAGTTCTCCAGGGAAAAGTAAATTATTATTTAAAAAGTAGATGAACTCCTATAGCTGTCATCTACAACAAGACACATCTAGAGTTCTACAGATGTAAAGAAAATACACTCTTTCCAGCACAAGAAAAATAATACCTTCTTCTCAAGGTATAAGAACGACTCTGACTATTTCACAGGGACCTAAGTGTTTTTAAACCGAACTAAGACGTCATTTCATCCACGCGCACGAAGAACGCGTGGTTATTTCATCATCTAACAATCTCAGTACACGATATAATCACATATGCTTAGAAAATGACATTGGCCACAACCAATCGTTTATGTCGGTTGTTTATCCAGTCGGCAATCTAAAATTATGCTTACGCAAGCCGACAGTCATATTTACGTTCTAAATAAACACGATGTTTCTTTCAAAAATATCAGATCCCGTGAACATAATCATCATCATAATAAAATATAATGATACAAAAATGAAATAAAAAGAATTCAAATTTTAACACACCAGTAATTAAACTACATGGTCGTAACAATGAGAAGAAATAGTGTATCGATTCAGTTCAATTACGTATGATTACAATGATCCAATTCGATTGTGTGTGGAAAATATTAAGTGTATTTTCTTCATCAACGCAGTCTTAGATTTCCCTTCTAACATTTAGTGACTTGTTAGCACATATCACTACTGCCTATATAATTATCATATAAGCAAAGCAACAATGAAATTAAAGTAAAGTAGCATGCAGTTTGATTTTGAACGAGTTTAAGAGAGAAGTTGATGAAGCTGATGCAAAGCAACATGGTTTGCATATATTTTGCGTATCAAAGTTGATGAAGCCGATGCAAAGCAACATAATTTGCTTATACTTTGCATATAAAAGTTGATGAAACGGATGCAAAGCAACATGGTTTACACACACTTGGCGTATCAAAGTTGCTGAAACTAATACAAAGTTACAAGATTTGCATATACTTTGCGTATCAAAGTTGATGAAACTGATGCAAAGCAACAAGGCTTACATACACTTTGCGTATCCAGTTGATGAAACTGATTGAAAAGCAACAAGGCTCGCATTATTAGTGCAACGACATTGAATGGCGTTGATTCTGAATCAGCTCATTGGGGATAAAGAGTTGAATGAAATGGAGGAAAAGATCAAAAGGTGGAACATATTGAGGATTTGGTTTTAAAAAGAAAATTAGGAAGAATAAAGTAAACCTTCCTCACAGGGTTATTGTGAATATCAAACTCTTGAAAGTGTTTAAGCTTTCCTTGTATCGGTTAGATGATAATATACAAGCCAGAGACGAAAGTCCAAGTGAACAGAGCGTTTCAATAAAACAAGCTGTAAAAGAAATCAAGAGTCAAGTTACTAACAATTAATGTGTTCACAAACTGTTATCAGCAATTAATGTATCCCCATAATGTTACCATTAATTAATGTATCCCCAACGTGTTATTTTGTTAAATATATACATTGCCACATATTTTGATTTTTATGGCACCATTTATTCTTTTATCCTTTATTACAGTAATTACAACCGATGATATCTTACAATAGGTAAAACATTTATTGTATCTCAGACAGCATATTATCTATGTAGTCTTCACATTCGTTAACAGTTTTGATTCGGTATGACTTAGCAGTGATACTAAATGAAATTATTACAGTTTTTACAAATTCTTCCTCGGAGATGCTACACGGTTCTCTTTCAAAAATACAAAGTAATTCTCCTAAGTGATTTACAATTCTTCTTCAGAGATGCTATGGAATTCTCCTTCAGAGATGCTATGGAATTCTGTCTCAGAGATGCTATGGAATTCTACATCAGAAATGCTATTAATTCTTCATAGATGCTACGCAGTTTGAGTAGATGAGGCAAGTTGTCTTCTACAAACAATTAAGTAAACACTTTTTTTTTTTCATTTGTTATTGATTGCAACTGAAAATGGTTACAACTAAAACCTGCCAACAAAATATTGCATTTATGTATTAAATAAATTCACGTTGAAAAGAACAAAACTTCATCTTCTCTCATGTCACACAATTAGATGAACTTTGTAGTTGCTATATCACACAGCATTAGACTGGCTTTGTAGTTGTTATCTCACACAGCATTAGATGGGCTTTTTAGTTATTATATCATACAGTATTAGACGGGCTTTGTAGCTGTTATATGTGTTTTTGTATATAAAGATTCAGCTTTAAAAATAAAATGAAATTAGTCCGTAGTTATAGCATTGTTTAAAACTTGCGGAAAACAATAATTCAAACAAGAATAGAGAGAGGCCCTAATTTGTCATCATCTATACTACTGATATATAATTTGCGCTTGTCTATCCATCGAATCATTCCCCAGGGTCAACCAAAATACAAATCGAAGAAAGCCATGTACATGTTCTGCCGTTACCTAAAGATACCAGATCAGATTATCGATGAATCATAACTGTGCACAATACTTTTCGTACTGGATTTATTTGAGCTTCCTTGTTCATCAAGGCGTGTCTTTGCAAATTTACCTGCTGAGTTACGGGTATCCCGTATATGACCGAAAATAAGCTCCTCTGTCAGAGTCTATTGCAGTTACCTTACTTACCTATCTGCTGAACTACTTACACCGTACCTACCTACCTACCTACCTACCTACCTACCTACCTACCTGTTCAGCTACTTACTTCTACCGTACCTACATAACTACTTCGTTTGCTACTTAATTACTCAACTTCATAATTATACCTGATTTCCTGGATACCTACCTACTTACCTACCAAGCTACATACATACATCCATACATACATCCATCCATAAATACATACATTCATACATACATACATACATACATACATACATACATACACACATACATACCGGTCCTATATTAGACAAAGAGAAATAATATAGCAAAGGTGCAAGAATTCGTGCAGACTGGAGGGTAAACAACAGGACACACATGCAGTCAGTACGGCGGAAATGTATACAGAGTGTCACCTAGGCAAGCATATACACAGATATTATCACACAAAAATCGATAGGAAATAATTTATTCTTTGGATTTTTGCCACGATAAGACTTGGTCTAAAAGAATATTTGTGTAGGTATGTAAGCCTAGACTTTAACGGTACATCAGTACAATCCTGGCTATATAGCGCCAAGTCAATAAGTATATATATATATATATATATATATATATATATATATATATATATATATATATATATATATATATATATATATATATATATATATATATATATATATATATATATATATATATATATATATATATATAGGTGAAGTTGAAGACCATCTCATCTGCCGCATCCAGTTCGAAAAGGTTGCCCCATTAGTCCCAAAAGAAGAGCAGGTCTAGAAACAAATGGTACATTTCACGACATATTGACTTAATGGAAGCCTGAATATATATGATTATTGTTGGTGTTGTTGTTGTTGTTGTTCTACTGGTTTCCCTGCTTTTCATGTTATTCTTAGGTGATGCTAGTAGTATCTCAACCTAGTCGTTGTTGTCTTATTCATGTAGTAGTAGTAGTAGCAGTAGTAGCGGTGGTGGTATTAACAGTAGTGGTGCGCTTTATTTGTATGAGTACTCTATTTGGTTTTAAATGGCATTGCGTATGATATTCCGTGTTGAGTGCTCGAGTTGGTTTTAAGTTTCATCGATCATGGTATTCCGTGCTGAGTACTCTGTGGTTTTAAATTGAATTGATTTTTGTATTCCGTTTAAAGTGCTCTATTTGATTTTAAATTGCATCGCAAATAGCATTCCGTGTTGAATAATTTAAATTGCATCGATTATGGTATTCTGTGTTGAGTACTCTAAACTGCATCGATTATGGTATTTCGTGTTGAGTACTCTATTTGAATTTAAATTGCATCGATTATGGCATTCCGTGTTGAATACTCTATTTGATTTTAAGCTGCATCGCAAATGGTATTTCGTATTACATCTAACAATGTATTAGTGTAAACAAATCAGAAAAACCGAATAAAAAAATTTCTTTTACATGGGCATCAATTAATTGATAGCATTCTTATCTCCGTTAACGTGAACATTATGCATGCGATCCGTTAACGTGAACATTATGCATATACTATACGTTAATGTCAACGGTATGAATATGATCCGTTATGGTGAACCGTATGCATACGATCCACACTCCCAAGGCTCTTGTAATGTACATTCTGATACCCGAGAAGATTGGCTTGAATTCGGTATAACCCTGGAGGGGTGGTCTCCCTTGAACAAGGATCTACGATCACCTTGTAATTTGCCATCATGATTTGTTTCCTAAAATCATTTTAGGAAAAAAAAAAAAAAAAATGCATCAATTATAATAAATCAAAACTTAATGTTAGAATAAATTTCTGAAACAGTAAATGATTGGAAATAGTTATAACGTTGGAGCTTGAGGATCCATGCATGGAAATCATGGGACAACATGTCGGTAGTTTTACCACGACAAGCTCCTTGACGTTAAAAGTATCACTTGAATGCATGGTGTTCGCGTAAAAGGAGGATAGAATGGCACGGACATGCTCGTGTAAGAAGAACTTTCTTCATCCGTTTTTCAGGTCATTTGCATTAATATATTTAGATGCAGCACCAGATATCATCCGCAATGCCATTGGAAAACAACTATAATACTTACCTATTTCCTTTGCCTTCAATACAAGTATTTTTTTCCTGATCAGATCCTATACGCACTTTTTATATATGCATAAGCTATGTGAGAGAACAATAGTGAGAGTTCCCTTAAACTAGATCAACATAAAGCTATATAAAAGTTGTATGACAGATCCATGGCTAGAGCTCTCTAAAAACCACTGACAAAAATCTATTGAACAGTTGTGTGATAGAGTCATGGTTAGAGTTCCACTAAATTAACCGGGGAAAAAATAGAACAGTTGTGTTACGGAGCATCAGGGAGGGTGAACAGACCACTTTTTAGAGCAGTCCATTTGTGAAAATAAAATTTCGTACAAAAATGAACAGTCAAGCGTCAATAATGCTAAACCGAGGTCTCTAACCGGGATAGCGCATTTTTGTTATTTTGTTTTTTTTTTCTCTTGACGCTTGTGTGTCAAATTTGTATGCGTCCTCGTTTATAGACCCGGGACAATAACTGTTGGTCGTCACCCTCCCTGCTGCTGTGTGTGTGGTGTAAAATTAAATTATTATTATATCAATAATAACGTCAACCATGGAATCTCGTACAGCTAAACTAGCTTGACAGCGACTTGAGGAAGTTAAGAAATATCTTCCCGTCCCTGATTCTGTCAAGCAGTAACTACAACAGCGTCAGGAAGCTCGAGTGAGATTTGCAGAGGATACAGCAGAATTATTTAAACCGGTTGCAAAGGCTACCGAAGGTCTTTTTCCCACGTTAGAGCAAACCGCTAAGGCAACTGGAAAATAGCAGAAAGAGCTAAACAAACAAAAAAGATATTACGAGAACTTCCAGCTGAAATAACTGCTGCTCAACCACAATTACAAGAAGGAATACAACAAGTATTTGAGGGTATTAACAACATTGATGCTGAAATCAATACTGTGAAGGGTCTTGTTACGCCAAGACCAAAACCAAAACCAAAAGCACCAGCCCGATTTACCGAAGAAGGTCATAAACTACTTCGAGAGAGAACTATAGCGGTTACCGCAACAGGTTATACAGATCGTGATATATTATTAGATCAGAAAAAAATTGGGTTCCTTTTGTATTTCGAAAGTCCCATGGTATATCTCGAATCACTGATAGATATAGGGATGAATTTGCAAATTTTGTGAAACAAGTCGAAGAAGTTAAAAAAGCGCCATCACCCGGAGATATATTGTCCCCCCCCCCAAAAAAAAATCGCCATTCAGACCACCTCGTATTGAGGAAGAAGAAACATCTGAAAATGGTCTCGTCGCTCCTGGTACAGGTACCAGGGGAAGTGGTCTTATTACCCCATGCCCCAATAACGTCTTTGCCGATGTTTATAGACTAGAAATTCTGAGTAGTTAATGGGGATACCATAGGGACAATGGGAATCAGCGTTACGGGACCCTACTTTGTACTATGGGGACACGATTTATAGGGACAAAATATCACCCTGGGACACGATAGGGACAATGGGAATTTTGTATAGGAATAATAAGAACGGAACAGGTAGGATGACGTTAAGGTACTGGACACTTGCAACAATGTAGCAAGTACCGTGACGTCATGCCATCTGTTTCATTTCTATACAAAGTTTTATGCATTCGCGTTCGTGCTCGTGAATAGTATTTATAGGTTACTGCATTTGTATGGGAAAATATGAACGAGTTTTTCGGATGGCTATACTGCACGACCTTGGGAGTGCAGTATATCCATCCGACAAAACGAGTTCATATTTTCCCATACAAATGCAGTAACCTTTTTACTATATGCTCATTTTCGTATTCTACCAAATGCTTAAATATATAAACAAAAATACACTACAAAAAAGTTAACGCGGAATGTGCCAAAGCTGATGATATGTGGCAGTCCATGAAACATTTGCTTTAGTTCATTCAGAAAAAAATTGTTTATTTACAATAGAAAGTAGTTCCTTTATTCGCGTGCATTCAGTATGAATTCAGAGTGAGGGTGCAATATCGGGAAATATTGCACGATTCTGACAATGTAAAGTTAACGGAGAAAAAAATGAGCATATAATAAAGTATGTTTTATGCATTCGCTTTCGTTTCCATACATTGATGAACATCAATCTATCCTATCCAAATTGTACAACCGACTAAAAGAATTTTAGGTTAAGAGAATAATGTTTTTTCTAGTTGAACATAAATTATACAATCGAATAAAAAAAATTTAGGCAAGAAAGAATAAATCTTTTCGAGGCATATGAAAGTGGCCCTGAAAAGGGCCTTTGTATTTCTTCTTCTTTGTCTTCTTCTAAGTTCTTCTTTTCCTCCACCAATTTCTTATTTTCTGTCCTACACCTTTTAACCTCCACTTTTTGTCTTCTTCTAGTTCTTTTTCTTCTCCTTTTTTCTTTCTCCTTCTCTTTCTCCTCCTTCTTCCTTTTTTCATTTTTTCTTCCTTTTCTATCTTTTTGTTCCACTCCCTCATCCTTCTTTTGTCTTCTATATCTTCCTTTTCGTCCATTTCAGTCCTAATCATTTCATTTAAGATGTATTTACTTCCCTTCAAATTGTTTATTTCCATAACCAATATTATGCTGGCTATAAGCCCCAAACTGTATTCGGACTAGCATCTCCTCCACCATACCTAACGTGTCCACCACCTCCTGCAATATAATCATTCTCTCCCAGTTACTTGCCATGTTGTATTCTGTGTAGAATGGCGCGAATGACTGAGTGACTAACTGAAGGATTATAGTCGCATATGCACTCTGTGCTTCGCGACTGGTTATAGCCCTAGGCTGGGCCCTCGGAGGTGTGGGTATGGTGCCACCACTGCCTCTCAGAGCCCTAGGCTGGGCTCTTCGAGGTGTGAGTATTGTGCCCTCACGTCCTCCTGGGGGATATAAGTATGGTGCCATCATAACCCCCTACTATCCACAAAAACGAACGAGAACGCATAAAACACACCATACCTACTATCCACACAAACGGACGAGATTGCAAAAAACACACCACACCTACTATCCACACAAACGGACGCGAATGCATAAAACACACATACACACACACACACACACACACACACACACACACACACACATATATATATATACTATCCACACAAACGAAAGAGATTGCATAAAACACACCATACCTACTATCCACACAAACGAACGCGAATGCATAAAACACACACACACATATATACTATCCACACAAACGGGAAGAGAAGAAACAACACACCATACCGAATATCTACACAAACGAACGCGAATGCATAAAGCAAACACACACACATCAGTAAACGAGTGAGTGTTTATAGACACACTACTCTACATTCACACAAATTGGCATATTGAATGGTCTCTTTCCTAGAGATCTGGTTAGCCCTGAGAAGGGCTGTTTTTCTAACTTCAGATGCACCTGGCTAATGGTTACACCTCCCAGGTCTGGCTCTACAGACACAGCGTCTACTCCAGTCATTCTCCCAATTAATGTGTATGATTCCGAGCGCAGACGGGGCTTGAGTGGCCTCATCATCCCAGTTTTCAGTTTGAGGGATAGTGAACACTTGTTGTTCCATCTGTCTTCTTCTTCTATGCCACACACGGGGATGAGGTCTCGTTGGCTCCCACTCTTGCCGCTGTCTCTCCAGTTCCTCCAATACTTCCTGCTCCCAGTTTTCTGCCTGGGGACAACAGGTCTTGGTACTGGTGGTAGAGGCTGTGGCAGTATTTGTTGTGGAAGTGGTGGCTGTTGAGGCGTTGGTGTCCTCACCTCAGGCTTGACCTCACACACAGGTCTTAGCATGAGGTGAGTTAGGATCCCTTGCTTCTTTTCCTTCTCCTCTTCTTTCTTTTTCTTCTCTTCCTCCTCCTCTATCCTGGCTTCTTCTGCAAAAGCCTCCATGGCCAGCTCGTCCAGGAGGCGTCTGGCATACTCAAGGTGCATCTGAAGTTCTAAAAGTTTTGCGATTCTACTACTCATCTTCAGTGTTGATACGTCAACGATGGGTAGCTAGACTGACGATCGCTTCGCTTTATATACTTGAAGCACGGACGTGAAGGAAAACATCCCCTTTCACCAAAACTTACCATCACATCAAACGTACGGACCTAAAAGAAACACTCACGTTGACGTTTTTACTTACAACCACAGACATGCACGATTCGACAAGAAAGAGAAATGATGTGTGGATTTTTTTACTGACAAAATAAACTAAGTGCTTATAGACACACTTCTATTTTTTTTTTTAAAAAACAACATAAATACACAAATTTTTTTGGCAATTGAATTAGTATGTCTTTTCGAGAGTATTGGGGGTAACCCTGAATAGGGCTGTTTTTTGTTGACGGTGAGTGATGGCAATCTTTTTTACTGTCTAAGATTGCATACCCGTCTGGTGGCAGGCTTTCCTATACGCTACGGCCTGCTTCTGCGGAAAGAGAAGGAGAACTCCTTGGTGTCCACACGGTAGTCGACAAAACCTCTGTCTAGTTCTTACTGCTGCTGCTCCTGTTGCTGCTGTTGTTGTTGTTGTTGTTGTTGTTGTTGTTGTTGTTGTTACTGTTCTCTCTGCTTCTGAAGTCTGTACTTCTCTGTCCATTCTTCTTGTTCTTTCTTGATTTCCTCTCTGAAGACCTCTTCTATCAGGTCTTGGACTATTGCTAACATCCTGACATTCTCTATCTCTTCAGGCTTCGGTATCAGGTTTAGCCTAACACGATGTAAATTGACGTAAGCTTCGTTCAGCTTGGCTAGTCTGGAAGGCATCTACATAGGTTGACGAGTCAACAGTGGATGGCCAGACTGGAGACCAACCCGCTTTATATGGTTCAAACGCGGACGCGATAGAAAACATCCTTACTTGGTTTTTGTTGAATTGGAACGTTATGATAGCGAATGTCATGGTGAGGGATAGAGAGAAAGTCAAAGAGCATATATTCACAGTGTTTTTTGAAAACAAACGACAGACACATTTTTTCAAAACACAACATTTTTTATTCAACAAACAACTAACAACTAACAAATTCATATGACATCAAACAAACTTTTTTGACAAGGTTGACAACGTTGTGAAGTCAAGTTAGATTTCCACTGATGGAAGTCATGGAGCCATTGATGTACACTACGTTTCCTAGCTAAAGACAAAAGATAGCCATAACGGTCACAAAACCATCGATCTACTTTCTCATCGTTTCTAGAAGAGTTACTATCAAAATAAGTCACTAAATGTTCTAACGGATATCCAAGACTGAGTTGATGAAGAAAATACACACAATATTGTCCACACA
>JAECUM010028222.1:0-36540 GCA_016617855.1 Megalonaias nervosa | reverse complement strand
CTGAACCGCTAACTGGATGTTGAAATTGGACAGTTTGACTACTGAGGTGAGATCACCATCAGCCATGGTGTGCTGATCAGGATTTATGGTAAAGCATGCAATTTTTAGGGCACCTTTTCTAGCTCCTTCCTCATGCTATGTTGCTGAGCTAGTGTGATCCTAAAAATGACTGCTCAGCAGCCTAGGGAGCTGCTGACTGCTGTTGCTGTTTTGGTTTAATGAGAAGTGACCCGATGCCCTGAACCACCTGTATGCAGGTCTGCAGCTATGATTCTCAATATATCCAACCTGCTGCTTCACTTCTTACCCATCATCACAGGACTTGAAGTAATCTGGCGGGGGTGATAACATGACTTGCACATGAACTGAAAATTAGTAAGGGAAAGCGACTCTGAGTCTTTCATCCAGTGGCAAAACAATGTTAAGATATCTGAAGACAAGTCCAGACACACTGGATGGTCATCAGTTCCAACAGCATTGAAGCTGAAGCCTGCGCTGTCCACGCAGGTCTTGCCATCCACCTTCACAGCTGGGGATGAAAGAATCTGCTTGGCTGCTTGTCGGCCAGAACCAGAATTTAGATTACATGCCCAACATGTGTCTGGCATGCATACTTCTGTAGCCTATTTCCTTTCTTGGTTCGGATGACCAGGTTTCAAAGTTTAGCACCCAATACAGACAACAAACACACCAAGAGACCCAATGATGTTCAGATAGATGGATTGGATCAATTATGGAATGTATCCATCAAATCATGGCAAAACAGTACCTATAATTCCGAATTGCAGTGTTTTATTCAGCTTATGACTTTGTGTAGCATACTTGTTACACCTGGATCTTTACCTGTGTTGTCTGAGGAGCTACTTATCCTTGAATTTATATTCTATTGTTGCTACAATCAGGGATTAAAAGTTGCATCTATTAAATTGTACCTTGCTGGAATTCACTTTCCTTATAAACATTTGACCAATACTCCATTCACTCAGTCAGCATATGGGCTACATCTTAAAAAGGGATTATATACCAGCAACATAAGACAAACTACAAAATGTTTCCCAAACATATTTGCCATTTGATGTAAATTTGTGACTTGTTGGACCACAGCTTTTTCCATATTATCAGGAGTTTTTGCTGTCTGGTGATTGTCTCATGGGACTCTGTTTTTTTAGTGCTGTGGAGAATATACTGTAAGAAGTTTGGATGCTATATTAGGCATGATTTGCATGGATAACATTCAGTCTGCCCACATCAGATCACATCTGACATAGTATTTTTACATGCCTCTAAGTCAAATCCATTTCATATGAGCATGTACATTCTCATAGCAACATCCCACCAATTCCCTACGAAAGATGCATGATGTTACAGACCTGCCAACCCTAACAAGGCAGTTAATTTTTTCTGTAAGTAAGACCAGTTTTCAGTAAGGTGTAACAAAATATTAAGTACTGCTATTGTCAAGCTGGAAAACATGCATTTAAGTGGTAGGGGATAGTTTCATAAATTGGCCCCTGCCAGATTTCTTAACTTGAGGATATGACGTGACTTTCTCAGACATTATAATTATAGATAATGGATATATTTCTGAACTGGGTGTTTTCGGCTTGTGTTGTTCTTGAAACTAATGTGAGGCATGTACAACTCCTATAGTTACTTTTCAGTATGCAGATAGCAAAGTACCAATAGTCGGCGAGGCCCCGAGTGGCCGAGTGGTCTAAAGCGCTGATTGTTACGGATCACTGCCATCTCACCTCTGTCTGCGTGAATTCGAGTCTAGGTTCGGCTAACGTGGGTACGTGAGAAAGCCTGCCAGTAGCTTCTCGTGGGTCGGTGGTTCTTCCCGGGGTTTTCCAGGGTTCTTCCTCCACCATTAATACTGGCTGCCATGTATAGCCTATCTTGTGCTGAAAAATGGCATTAAACCCTATAACAACAAAAACAAAAATAGTCGGCTAGGAAGAGAAGCTGGCCACCAATAGCAGTAAACAAGTGGGTTCTGGGCAAGCAGAATATCTCAAAAATAACTTGGATGGCAACTGTTTAGTACACAATTAATGTTTTCCAGTATTACAACTCTATGCTCTTAAAAAAGTAATAGAAAAGGGTGAGAAGCAACAAGTTTTGTAAAATTCAACAAATAATTTATTTCCCTAGAATACAAAGTGAAAATATAAAGAAAACAAACTTATGGTATTGCAAATTAAATCCAAAATACCCCCAGAATTATAGACACAAGTCCTAATGATTAAAGTTCTGAATAAACTTTAGTGGAAATCCAAATTAAATTCAATTCTGGAAGTGTTGATGTGCATGTGGTAGCCTGTGTGGTGGTGATGTGCCAACAGTCCTTTGTTGGATCACAATAATATAATCCAAGAATATAATCTTATTTGAAAGTTCACTATAAATTCAGTCTCTATTTCCAGGAATGTTATTTTTGAAGAGCACTTTGTATTTCCAATGAATAAATAATCTGAATCAATAAAATTCCAGCTCAAATGAACTACTGGACATAACAATACAACTGATTCTGCTATGATCTTACAGCTCAAATCAGGGCTTCCCATATGTGCATCTCTGATACAATAAAATTAAAAATGACATAATAAAACCCCATCCTTAGAGTCCCATCAGATTCATTAAAAATTGCTGACTGAAGTCGATTTCCACTTTTGGAAATGGTACAGGTTTCTCAAACCAGAGATATCAGAAATGCTTAATCACATATATATGGAAGCAAAATTTCATTTTTATCTGGGGTGCAGAAAATCGCTTACAAGGAAGTCCTCCATGTGCCGTCTTTTTAAACACTACATCAATATTTGCATTCCAATACATGTACATGTATTATGCACATGGCTTTCTCTGATTGCACTAAAAAATTACAATGTTATTCAGATCAGCCAATCAGTGCTTAGAAAAAGTTCTCAAGGATTTTCTACACCATCTGTTGCTCATTAATTATGCATGGTATTCATTTCTGAGTGTAGCCAAATAAGTAGCGCATGTGACCTCAAAATCAAGACACACGGACGATTCAAATTAAATTGGAAGATAAACTGTATGAAAATAAATATTACTACTGTTTGACGCTTTCATGTTGAGACTTAGACAAAATGCCGTTTGCATATTTGGGTAAGTATATCATGGTTAAATACATACATGCAAGCTATATGCTTTTGGTGTAATCATTATATTTTTTTTCACCAAATTTTGTTTTATGCTCGCTAGTATATGGATTACACTTTTTTGGTACATACAAAAAAATAAAAATAAACCAATAAAAAGATGTGTTTGTCACTTTATTATCATCTCTTTAATTTCACTCACATAAGTTTGAGACTGTATCTAAAGATCATGCTGTGTAAGAATTTTCCTTATTTTCTATTTATTGCAACTGTATATGACCCATTTCAAAGAAAACAGACCAATTTCTTCAATTTGAACTTTGCCACACGGATTCGTTATATTGTTAAGCTAGTTAGTTAGTGGACCAGTCTGTGCTTTTATAGAAAATGGCACCGGATGTTAAGCAAAATGCTTTATAGTGTGGCTTGTGGATATTATATGATGGAAAATGTTAGAGCATAAGGATCTTTTCAAACTTCAAAACATATCAACATGGCTTTACAAACTTTAAAAGAAGAATATGAGAGTAATATAACAGAGCACTTAGACCGAGCACATGAATGATCATTACAAAACTCAAATACATGACCATCTAGTCCTACAATGTAAGATGCCTTGCCTGATATATTTGTTTTGGAGGTGTGACATCTTACTGCCTAAATTCTGGCCTTGTGTAGCGTATTCAGATGAGAGGATAACAATACGTAAATATTTAAAGAATTACAAATAATTACAAACAAATAAAAGTTTTGTGCCTCTTCATTCCTTGCATTGTAATGGACAACCAGCCACTTAAAGTATGCCCAGCATGTGTCTGGGAGGGGACTGCAACTTTACTGGTGGGACGCATACTTCACCAAAACAGTAGTCCTCGACTCCTAGTTTTAAAATTCTAGTGAGACCTCTGTATCTATCTCTTTCTCTCTCACACACAAACACACTGATACACCACAGCTTACTCAAGAAACTTGGAAGTGAGACCCTGTAACATCTTGCAAGGACCCTATAAAATTCAAATATGGGGGTCCTCAGAACTCTATAAAATATTACGCAAATGGAAGCCCTGTTCTGAATGAATAATTTCTAGAAAAATTCTATTACATAGTCCTCTACATGACCTCATGTCACAATTAGCGTTATAAAAAAAAAAAAAGCTATTGCCTAATGGAAAATAACCTTCTAGTAGGTTCCTCATGTTTATAAGACTTATAATTAGAATATAAAATATGATAAAAACAATATCCTTAACTTGGGCAAATGTAATTCTAATTGTTAAACCATACACATAGAGAAACTATTTAGCTATGTATTAGTTGTCCACAAAATAAATTAAAAAAAATCAACGATTCAGGTCAAGTAGAAAATTATTTTGGGCAAGGTCAAGTCCAATATACAATGTTACATTATCAACAGCATATAATGAAATAAATTTGAAAAAAAGCCCAAACAAATAATGCAAATTAAATTTATACCACATGCATTAAAAAATAACATGCATTTAAAGTGTTGGTATAAAGCAATTTGATATACCAATACTATTGGTATATCAAATTGTGATCCGCCCATGGCGCAATAATACACTTATATAAACATTCTCACGAGCGTCTGCAGTTGATTCTAGATCAATGATCAATTTCCACAAATTAGTCACTAGTGACATATGAAAAATAATGATGAAAAGTATTAATAATCCCCGTTTTCTAAATTAATTTAATATGGTACACATTTTCATCACGATCCTTTCTGCTTTCTGTTCTCCCCTCCTCTCTCAGGCATAACAGACAAACTGCGCAGAAATGTGGAATGAGAGAGAAAAGGAATTTGGGCTGGATTAAAACCTTGAAATAGAAATTACACCAAGTAACCTATAAGAATATGGTTTGTCGTAACGATACGTGTGCACTTTCCTTGGGATTTATCAACAGCGTTTATCAATGATACAATTTTGCAAACCAGTAAATTCCTCGGTTACGTGGTACACATACTGTGATATATTTAATGTTATGTTTTTTTTGTTTTTTCTTAAACATACCATAATGTTCTAAAAAATCGATTATTATTATTTAAATATGAAAATGTCCAAAGGTCTCTCTCTCTCTCTCTCGACCATCGTAGCAGGATACGGGCTAAAATCTATGAAATGGCGAACGTAGAGGATTTTTCGACAATATCTCTGGACTTATGAATGATGGTAAAAGTTAAGTCAAACCGACCAAAGGATGAGAGAGAGACAGACAGAGACAGAGTTTTAAAGTCAAACTGACGAGAGAGAGAGAGAGAGAGAGAGAGAGAGAGAGAGAGAGAGAGAGAGAGAGAGAGAGAGAGAGTTTGTGGGTCGGTTGTACTGTTGCTGAAGCAGAATAATGACTTAGATCAACTGTAAATATATTAAAATATTTTAATTTCCTCTTGTTGGTTCGTCAGTAGGCTTAGTTTCTATTCCACATTAATCTCCATGCGCCGGTATTTGAATGGTGTAGCTATCCATGTGTTGCTACTGCTCTACTTTTATCATTAAAACCATCTTTCATGTTTAAATCATAAGTGTATATTATATTGATTTAATCAATGTGGAGAAAAATAGAAACCAAGAAAAGAAAACAATCAACTTATCAATATGCAGAGGTGATTGTAAATAACCACTACGGCAGAGAACTACATTTTGTAGCGGACACACTAGGGGATGTGAGGAGTTCATTCACTAGGTCAATACACGGCTGCCTGTAGTAAATCTGAACTCCGTTCAAAGGTCAAATATATGTATTTGTATGTGATATAAATAAAATATATGTACAGTATGAACGCTGTATCAATGATATACCACTCGTTGTATAAATTTTCCATTAAAAGGAAACTCAGCAAGCTTCGTTTCCTTTTAATGAAAAATTTATACATCTCGTGGTATATCATTGATACAGCGTACATACTATACATATATTCTATATATATGTGTGTGTGTGTGTGTGTGTGTGTGTGTGTGTGTGTGTGATTTTTAAATGAATTTAAATTTATATTTATAAGATAAACTAAAGCTGAATCCGCAGATTTGAACATTTTTAAAACAATGTCAACCTAATCAGTTTTCTAATACTAAAATCTACATATAAACTTCATTTTGCAACTATATAACAAGTATTTTGGTAAAATGTGGATAGCAAACCCTGTATACGATTTTGGTTCACTTTTGTTTAAGAGTTGTTGTTATTTTACTTTTGTTCGTAATCAGTGCTACAGAGGACTGAAGTAAATTAAATAAATGCCAAATTAACTGTCAATAGGAACAATTTGTTGTTGAGAACTTGAAGAGACTATTTGACATCAACTGTGTCTTTTTAAATCTGATAATTAATTTGCATGACAACTTAAGGACTGAAACAAACTATACACTGGTCCTGTTCAAAGGAATAAAGCATTATAAACCCAATATTAACTTGAGGAATGGCGTGTAACAAGATAGGGAAAATGTACTCCGACCTCGCCCATAAATCACTCCTACATCATGATGGAAATGAGTCGGTTGTATTATAAAAGCTAATACCTCTTTTCAGATTGATATGAATACAATGATTGGTCAGCATTAACATCTCTTGATGACGACCATAAGATGCAATAAGTTTCACCGCAACCCACATGGTACGAAAAGTCTTTTGGCATACACAAAATTCTATCACCCACTGCCGCCAGATGTAACTCAACAGGCAATTACTCTTTTAAAAAGAGGGCAAGCATAAAGATTTGTCCATACGTGCATCGTCAGATCATAATCATAATGTTCAAAGTTTTATAGCAATTCGAAAAATAACCCCAGGACAAGTTGCATTCAGAGCATCATATCTTTCATTGCGTTCAGATGCACCCCATAAAGGCATTAAGTAACACAAACTAATAAAGGAAAGTGATTTGTCGATATTCGCATGTCCAAACGATGACCAGAGTATGTACAAACTTTATGGTGATTCAGTGAAACCTGTTAGGCTAAATATGTTCACACGATCATGTTGTAAACTATGTCATGGTCCAAAATAAAGGTGTGCATAACTCTAACAAAAGTCGCAGACACAGGGATTTGGTTATATGTTAATGTTCAGATGATGACTATAAGATTTACAAACGTTTACTGTAATCCATCAATAATGCTAAAATGAGACTACGTCATAAACAGCTTTATGCTACAAAACAAACAGGCTACATGAGCGTATACAGCTGGCACCCATAATACTTCCCAAATCTCTCGGCAATTAATCGAAACACCTCTGGACTAGTTGGGCTAACGAGATTGTGTCATATTAGCATTAAGCTACAGGGCAGAATGGGCAATAAGTTTAGCAAATATATGCAGCCAATGATATGTTAACATATGCATGTCCAAGTGATGAGTATAACATTTACCACCTTCCTGGGCAATCTTTCAAAAATTGAGGGACAAGTTGTTCAAGCGAGATTATGTCCTATTAGAATTAATTACCAGAGAAAAAGGACAATACATTTAGCATAAATTGTTGCAGCCAAATGATATGTAGATATATGCATGTCCAAATGTTGGGTGCAACATTTGCCAAGTTTCATGACACTGTCAAAACGTGACAGACTAGCCGTGCTAACGATATCGTGTACCAGACTGGAGTGGAGACGAAGGGACACGACGATTACTATATATACCCACCTATTATATCAAGGCGTGCGTATGCAACACATTGGCAGTGCTGAGCGAAAAAACATGTATAATCTCAATACATTCTTGAAATTATAAAATGATGTCTTAGCATACTAGATCTAGTACTGACGAACACAAACGTGGCATGATTATATAATCTGGGTGAAGACCAACAATATGAAATTCATAAAGGCGGAATAAAGGACAACAGTAACTACTTTTTACACAAAGATGCTGCAGTAGGTGGGTATCACGACTACAAAGACAGGACTTTGAACAGTGTAACATTATTCTGCTAATCTTTATAAGAGATTCACTGCACATGTATTTATCGTCTTCTTATTCTTTTTCGGGGTGGGGGAGCAGAAGACATTAGCAAATAATGTGAATAATAAAACGCTTCTGCATTCTTTCATTTAGTATGTTCTATTATTTGCTAAATTTTGCAAAACCTACAATAACACAAGCAGACTTGGAAAATTTGTTTGACTTTAATTATACTCCAAGCTAGGGGAAAAGTACTTAACAGGCAAATGAAACGTAAATAAACCGGCTAGAATGAAATAGAAATTAGGATCGCTTGCACTCTATTACCAAATCGCCTAAAATTCGGTATAGTCGCAATAAATCTGTTTCAATACGACGTTAAAAAAGATATATTACTTTCTATGTAAGGCTGCTTTGGAGGCAGGACAATATAAATTAAAAGATAAAATACAAATTTAAATGATATGGGCATTACATAACACATAAAGTGTCTATTTTTGACTTTTATGCGTATGTTTTACGTTTAGAGTATACAATGTATCGTTCACAATTGAATAATTCCTTTCAGTTCGTTTTCACTGGTCATCAAAGAACTGCAGTCTATAGACTGTGTATCAACGTGAGGAACATGTTAATCGCAACAATGTCTTTGTTTGTATATAAAATTCTGGTGTTTAGGAGACATGACACATTATTTTAGGATTATTCTGAAACATTCTGAACAAAAACACGATTGTGTTAAAAGTTCAGTTATGTTTTATATGATTCAAAGAAACAAGTTAGAGAAAGATATGTGCCATTTAGATCATGCTCATCTATCATCTCAAAAGATTGCACAATGTAAATTATGCATGCCAAGAAATTAATTAGACGGATATTTACCTCCAGATCACACAACCTTCAAAGAGAAAAACACTTTGCGAAGGAATCTCCAAATGGATACATGTGCAAATGGCAACACACTATTGTGTGTAGTTTGAATAAAACCAAGGTCAAGGTCTTGTAACTGTGTGGATTCATCATCATGCCTTTCTAATCTTAAAGTAAGGAAGACAATTGGTATATCTGCAAACTAGATCAAAATTACATTTATGAAAGGCATATAAAACATTTCAAACAAAGCAAATGAAACATACACATGTACAATTAAGTAAATCAACAATACTCAAATTTGATTAATTGAGAGATTTCTTTGTTACAACCACTTTCCATTTTATTATTTGACAAATGTAGTAGTTACAGTGTGTATGGAGGTACCAAAATTACAGTTTCGTTGATTTATTTCTGAACTTTTTAAAGAGTCCTGTATGTCTTTTGTTATTTAGTTCCTCGCTACCGTTCAGTAATAAATGAAGAATCACGAAAGGGCTGAATTGGAAAATACAACTGAAGAACTGAAATACATACAAAGGAGGGAAATTGCAAAGCAGTTCTGTCCAACATTTAGATTATTGTAGCCACATTGTACTCTGTAAAGGTCAGATTAGAGAAGGTTACATTCATATTTAAGATGTTTGCATAGAATATTAGAGTACATTTTGCTAATGCTCAAAACGGTTGGTGGTATGAGGGTATGAATTAGACAACATTTTTGGGGACTTTGTAAACATATACATAAAACACATTTTGGATAGTGAGAGATAGAAGTTTGGATTGAAAAATGCGTCGACAAATCCGTGGTGTAATAAGGATTTTAGTGATGATTTGACAGTTGCGTAGTGGATAATCCGATGCATTATATCGTTTATGTGGGAAAAGATCCCTTAAAATGTTAGATATGCCTTAACAATCAAATACATTACACCTTACCTTTCACTTTCTTTCTTTATAAGTTGTGAAAGGAAGATCCAAAGAGCCCCATAAAGAAAAATCTAAAGCAATAAATGGGTTGGCCAGTATCAATTCGTGCAGCTTCCATTTTGAGGGCTTTTTTTAGTCTTTCCGAATTTTCTTTTGATCTATTATCAGTCTTCATACCGTTACATGTAGGCTCGTACAAAAGTAACAAAAGAAAAGATTGAAGTCAACAAGCTTTGTAAATTTAACAAAATAATTTATTTCCCTAGAAAACAAGGTAAAAATATGAAATAGGACTTACGGTTTGTGAATCTAATCCAAACATTAATCATAGAATTGAAACATATAAGTCCGTATCACTAAAAGGTTCTAATTGAATCCAAGTTCGAATCTCGATGAAGTTCCAATATGAAAGGCGATGACGTCATATGAGGTCGTTGTACTGATGGCAACAGTTCCTCGTTGAATCACAATTCATAATATTCCAGTTTAGAATTCCAGAATAAAAATTCACTTTATAATTCTTTGTCCAAGAATTATTATAAAGAAGACGAGTATTTTCCACAGTGAATAAATTATTTTAAATAAAAAAGCTCAAATCAAATGGCAACAACAGGAATACCTTTTGGCAAATTAACACGTGGGCTGAACATGACTTTGGTAATGACCAATTATTTTCACTCCATGTTCACAAAATCGGAACCAAGGTCAAGAACTAGGTCAGCTAAAACTAAAGATGTAGCAATGGAACTGCGTTGTTATCAGGTCAAAACTGAACCTTCCGAAAAAAAGTCAAATCCAGTGAATAACGTTATCATTACAATTTACGTAATGAAATAAAAATAAAATAAAAGAGAATTTAAAACTAACACACAAGCAATTAAATTACATAAACGTAACAATGCATATCATCAAACCGGGGTATGATGGTGCGTTAGTTTAGTTATAGATATTCTATTAAAAAATTATTTCCCCACGCGCAACATGAATGACTATTTTAATAAGTCGAATAATCAAACTATTATGAGTAGGTTAGAATTAGGTGATGTTAGACATAGGTTTTTCATAAAGTTTATCCGGAAACAACCCGATTATACGAAAAGAGAATTTTAGAAAGGACAAATCAGTTCCATGTTTGCAATGAATAAAATGTCAGTTTTTAAGGATTAAAACGTACAATCCAGTCCAATACCAAGAGAAGCATTATCCGCAGTTAACCTCGTAGATGAGTTCAAATTGTTGCAATATCGTTGATTTAACTTATAAATAGTAAAATCCTAATACAGACCTTTGGAGAACTAAAACATTTAGTTGACATTTTGTTGATTTTGTAGTTAGATCGATGACTTACTGGTATCAACCTGTTAAGTAGTTTTCTTTATATGGTTGACGTTTACCAGTAATTCCATAATTTTGAAGTTTCTAAGCTAACACTTCATTCCATTCTCTATCAAAATCATCATTGACATTTAGAACATGAAGCACGTTATTTCATAACTTTCAGGAGTCAAGAATCTTTTGTAATGAAAGTTGATGAGGTGTTGACTAATAAGGAAGAAATCTAGATGTTGTATGTGAAGTCATTTTGGTGCAAAACAGTATCCAGCAGTTTCCATACACTTCTTCCTAAAAAAATTGGTCATACATAGCAGGTCTATAATTATAGGATCGTGATCGGTCTCTTTTCTTATGGTAGCCGCAGTAGCTCAGTTGTTAGAGCTTTGGACTCAAGGCTCACGGATTATATACATGCCCATACAATCCCGGGGCAGTTCACTAACTGTGTCCTTTAGAAAGGCACTTTGCTCTTATTCCTCTACATAGTGTTGTGTTCCAAGCGCTGCTACATTCCTCATAAACAAAACAAACTCTTTCCTTGCAGATCAGCATGATGTGCACAAGATTGCACTGCAAATGTAATATACAGGTTTCGATTAATTTTTTTAATAATCTTTGTAAGTTAGTACACATTTCTTCAACTAATGATTAATTGGGTCGTGTTGGCGGTTTTACTTAGGTCAAAACAAGATACTCATTAATATTTATATTGTATTGATGTAGCGAAGTTAGGGATAACAGTCTAATAAGTGACTTGGAAATGCGATAACCGTTTATAGTTATATTCTTAATGTGTAACAGAGTAGCAATTAAGCAGCTAACACTGTGGTTATTATAGAATTGGTCAGTGAGACTATACCAGCTGATCTGTACACAACAGAGACATAGACAAGTTATGATGTTAGTGATGAACTATAATAACAGGAATAGGATCGAGTCCTTTCGGTCTACTACCCAATCAGGTTTGACACAATGCATGTTAAATCTAGGCGTATTTGGCAGTTGTATTTATAAGATATGTGGAAGAAAAGATAGTTTGCTGTCAATAATCACCCCAAACTTGTTTCTCCTCCACAATAGGAACAAGACAGCCTTCAAGACGGAGATCATGAATATGATGTAATCGGCAGAAGTGCAAACTTTTTTGTTTAAAAAATTGAACCCGTTTTCTTCTCTCTATTTCTGAATTATGTTTATGCTTGTCTGTGGTTGACGTTAAATAGGATGTATACGCTTTGATCTTTAGCCAAGCAGAAAGCCATCAAAATATTTTATGCAGTCAGTTCCCGACTTAAGGTTGTCGTTGTACTTTTGATTCTGAATAGTGTGACGAACAGTATGCTGCCGTGAAGTACGTTACTCTGTTGAGGATAATGTTTAGTAACGGTACTGCCACCTTCATATCTGGAGTGTTTATCTTTCAAAATGTTGGAGATAAAGTTTGGTAGGTGGGCCTACGATCCGTATTGAATTAATTAATTATTTTGCTGCATATCCACATGTAGCCATTAGCTTGGTCCAAGAAGGTAAATGACAATACCATGATGCTCCTTTCTTTACAAATGCTTCTCTAACAAAGTTCCCTCTCACAATATGTTCTCTATAATATGTTTCCAATATGGTATAATTTACTCTGTTCGGGATACCAAGTAAACTTTCGTCTATCACCCGTTCTATAGTTATGCAAATAATGCTTGTACGATAGGTGGAAGGGTTGTTGGCACTGGTATTGCTGTCGCGTCTAAACAAGAGTACCAAACGTCCCGCAGTTTCCTATATTAGCTTCAGATGCTTTGCAGTGTATTTAGAGCTGCGTCAGTTAAGAGTTTCAGATGTTGATAGTGGATAACATTATTTTGTCCTTCTGAATTCATATGGACTTTATCAAATAATTCTTGTAAATTGCTGATAGGGAAAGGTTATTGTAATCTTCAACTTTACTAGATTTGAAATTCAGAGGATACCTTTCTTTCAGGTTTTTGACACCAGAGACGTTTTCAGAATATCTTTCGTGAGGAGTTCTTCGAGAAAACTTAGGTTTTTAGTTTCTGGTACAATCCGGATCTTTCTATTAGATTTCTTGAAATGTTTGATACAGCTGCTTCTATAACAGTGACGTTTGGGGATACCATATTCCATATATATTTTTTAGAGGAACGAGTGTTCAACCTTGAGATATAGGATATACATCTCTACCTTTGCGTTTCTATAAGGGTACGATGAGTGAAATTCGATATATGATATTTATTCAGATTTTAAATCGATAGATTCGCATTGAAATCTCAATCCGCATTCTTCGTGTTTCATCTCTACGCGATCTCTTCAGGTTGGGAATATAGCTTAATAAATATATGGGAAAAATATATAGGAAACTGCTCACTACAACATACCTCGTCAGCAACATCCATGAAGTCAAGTAAATGAGATCGACTGCATTTAGTCAAATCTAAGGACATGTATGTTCCTATTGCAACAATATCAGTATATTGATTATTCGTATAAAATAGCCTAATGTGTAATAAATTCAATAACTGTAATTTTTCAGTGAGAACTTAGTACATGTGAAAATTTAAATAGTGTGCTTCAGGTGCTTATTTATTTGTTACCAGTTCAATCTGTCATGGTGGATATTCCGTATTAAAGATATATACTTCTCAAAAGACGCTACACGTATTGGTATTAGATTCTTTGGATTTTCCACACCAAACGCTTTGGTACTGAATAATTTATGTCTTTCTCCTTTGTAATTGTCTACTATTTGCCTTGTCGATATTCAAAAGTAAATATTATATCTTGAAACAGCTTGAACATTTTCTATCACTTAATGCACAGTAGTTTGTCATTCTTGTTCACATTATAATAATTCTTTTTGACGAAACATCTCCAAAGGATCAGCGCATCTCCAAATATATATATATATATATATATATATATATATATATATATATATATATATATATATATATATATATATACAAATAATACTATCATACAGGTTAGAGAATTTTTAATTCGTACTCTACGGAGATTCGAACCCAGGTCCGCGGGTAAACGGCACCCATCGCCTTGCCTGCACGCACCAGCCCATATTCCGTCACGACTAAGCACGCATCACCAAAAAATGATGGTGCTGAATCGGTGTTATATGCACTCGTGCGTAGCAGACAAACTCGCATGACGACCTGATAAGTAATTCTCATCTATCTACACAGTTGTTCCGAATTCCTATGAAAAAAATCAAGGTATACAGGCTTAATTATATAGAATTATGAATATACACCAGACAGAACGGAAAGTGCTATCCCTGGATTCTATAGAAGAATGCTTGATAATAGTAGGCAGAATTAATATTTTGATACAAATAATACTATCATACAGGTTAGAGAAATTTTAATTCGTACTCCACGGAGATTCGAATCCAGGTGATGCGTGCTTAGTGGTGACGGAATATGGGCTGGTGCGTGCAGGCAAGGCGATGGGTGCCGTTTACCCGCGGACCTGGGTTCGAATTTCCATGGAGTACGAATTTAAAATTCTCTAACCTGTATGATAGTATTATTTGTATTAAAATATTAATTCTGCCTACTATTATCAAGCACTCTTCTATAGAATCCAGGGATAGCACTTTCCGTTCTGTCTGGTTTATATATATATATATATATATATATATATATATATATATATATATATATATATATATATATATATATATATGAGTGTATGTGTGTGTCTCTGTGTATCTGCCTGTGTGTATGTGTGTGTGTTTCAACTCTAATTACAAATTTATTCGTATATAATATGTAGGTAGCAATTATGGAAATATATAAATATTTAACGTATATTGATTATCATAAATCTAATTTGTAGAAGAACTAATTAGCTTGGAAGAACATGATATATGACAAAAAAGTGGAATTGCTTAATCGACGGTATACTACTTATCTTCATAACAGTCTGTTTCTATTCGATCAATATTGAGGCGTCTTGAAACGTACATTGGAAGCCTATACTAGTACGGTTTTGTTTAAATGGCCCAAACGTCTTTTTGCGTAGCTATCTACAGTTGATTGTATAAAAAGTATTTTTGTATGCAAGCAAAACGTATAAGAAAAGAAACAGAAAAAACAGGCAGTGCTACGCTGAACCGGTTTAAACGTAATGGGGACATGTCTAATGCGGTACTCTGTAAAATATTCCCAACAAAGCTGTCTTCTAATATTTGACTATTCGCGCCAATGGCACATTTAAACAGATGCATTGTTCAATATAGTCGCACAACGTCTGTGTTACAATATTCACCTGAAAGCATTCTGATCCCAAATTAGGTTTGGCTTCCTTTGTAATTTCTATGTGGAATAAATCTTTTCAATGCTATGATGAATAAATGTTTTGGCATATGTAATAATAAATAAAAATGGACAGTATATATTACAAAAAAAACTAATTATTTATTTCCTGAATAGAGCAAAATGCTGCAATGGCGCAACATTATGCTGGTCCATACCTGCTATTAAAATGTCAACCAATAGCACTGCTTGACTATAGACAGCTTGTACACTGTCCAGGCATATTTATCACAACATTTTGTCTGGGCATTTTTCGGACAGTTTTTTAAGTAGATGTGTTTATCAGGGTTTTTTTTACTACGCCATTTTATCACAGTACTTTGTCTAGGTATATTTGGATATTTTTTCTAGGCATATTTATCACAGTATTTTGTCTAGGTATTTATATCAGAATATTTTGTCTAGGTATTTATATCACAGTATTTTGTCTAGGTATTTATATCACAACATTTTGTCTAAGTATTCATATCACAATATTTTGTCTAGGTATTTATATCACAGTATTTTGTCTAGGTATTTTTATTACAGTATTTTGTCTAGGTATTATATCACAGTATTTTACCTAGGTATTTATATCACAGTATTTTGTCTAGGCATTTATATCACAGTATTTTTATAGGTATTTATATCACAGTATCTTATCTAGGTATTTATATCACAGTATTTTGTCTAGGTATTTATATCACAGTATTTTGTCTAAGTATTTACATCACATTATTTTGTCTAGGTATTTATATCACAGTATTTTGTCTCGGTTTTTATATCACATTATTTTGTCTAGCTATTTATATCACAGTATTTTTCTAGGTATTTATATCACATTATTTTGTCTAGGTATTTATATCACAGTTTTTTTTCTCGGTTTGTATATCACAGTAGTTTGTCTAGGTATTTATATAACAGTATCTTTCTAGGCATTTATATCTCAGTACTACGTGTAGGTATATTTAGTCTATTTTGTGTAGACATCACATTATTTTGTCAAGACATATTTGTCACAGTATTTTTTCTAGATTTTTTTATCACAGTATTTTTTAAAGATATATTTTGAATATTTTGCCTAGGCATATTTAACACAGTATTTTGAGTCTTTATATTTGGAGTACTTTGTCTAGGTATATTTATCATTCTATTTTCTCAAGATATCTTTTGGTTATTTTGTCAATGACCATTTATCAGAATATTTTGTCTTGGTATATTTATTACAGTATTTAGACGGGGCATATTTATCATATGATATACCGTGGTACGTATCGCGGTATTTTTTTCAGAAATATCGCGGTATTCTTGGTACCAGCTCTAATCCTGACTAGTCACATTTATCAGAGTATTTTGAGAATCAACGCCTACCATCAGCTAGCGTTCTATTATGTATCGAATCGTGCTTCCTTGATTTGTGTTCCCAACTGACATAGCGAAAGGGCTTTAATCAATACTGTAACGATTTTAAGCTCTTAAAATAAGTAACAGAAAATAGTGAAAGACAACAAGCTTTGTAAAATTCAACAACTGATTTATTTCCCAAGGACACAAAGTGAAAAATGAGAAAAACGAACTTACAGTATTGCCATTTAAACACCAAAATAATCCACAAATTACAGAAACAAGTTCTAATAATTTAAAGTCGCGAATAAAATTCAGTAGAAGTCCAGAATAAATCCAAAATCTGAAGGTTATCATGTGACTGTGGTAGCTTATGGAGTGGTGATGTGTCAACAGTCTTTTGTTGAATCACATTAATATAATTCCAGGTTTGAATTAATTACAAATTCTAGTGAATGTCTCTATCCAAGAATTTATCAGAGCATTTTTGTAGTTCCAGAGAAAATAATCAATTGAATTCAACAATTTGAAGACATAAAATTCACCCCAATTGGACACAACATATATATACAATTTGAAAGTGCTAGATTTTAAAGCACGACTGAAAAAATCCCCTCCATTACAAGTTTATATAGTTTTGTACTTAAGCTCAGGTCACAATTAGCATTTTCTAAAACAAAAACTATTACCTAATGGAAAATAACCCTCTAGAATGATCCTGATGTTTACAAAATAAAAACCATAACCTGGATTATGTAATATACACTAAGGAAATTCCAACACCTAGACCTAGACCCAAATAAACATATTTACTTCAATTAATAATAATTATGATTTTAAACCCATACATATAGAGAATAATTTAGCTATGTATTAGTTGTTTGCACAGAATAAAATTTTAAAAAATCAATTCGGGTCAAGCAGAAATGATCTAGGTCAAGTCCAACATACAATGTTACATTACAATAGCATATAATGAAATAAAAGAATAATTAAAACAACTAACTAACAAACAATGTAAATTATATATACATAACAATACATGTGTTTAATATGGTTGCAACGGCAACAACAGCTTCTAAATTAGCGGTGTTGTTTTGTTAACCAGATTCTGATTCTTGAGACATGCTAAAAGAAATAGATGAATAAGCCACTGCATTCAACATACATTTACCAGGGAATATTGAAAAAAGTGTAAGATTTTAATTTATTATGAGCGGAACAACTGTTCAGGGGTTAACCGACATGACTTCATTCATCTTCTGAAGCATAATCGTAGTAAATTTGTTTCTATTACGCTAGTAAACGCAACACTTTCAAATCGTTTCTGAAAGCATAAAGTTCAGAAAAATTTAAGATTTTATAAGCATTCCATATGCTAACGCTATTGTCTCGAAGATTAAAGCGATACAAAAATTAATGCCGGTTTTCATGCTATGTTCTTAACCTTGGGAATGGAATTCACCTGTGACTCATGCATGTCGTTAGATGAGGTGGGTATATTCTGGAATTTGTAGACTGGTACTCTGTTGTAGAGCACTTTACATGTGTTCGCCGTTTTGTAAACAAGAAGCGAAGAAATCGAGCATACTCGTGCACCATCTCGGAAATTACAGTGTGAAGGACAAAAGGTGTAGGGCTGTAATCTTCATAGGACATATTGACCCAGCTTGTGTGTTCATTCATGATGATAAAACGCCAACCTATAGCATTGTGTATGGAGTCGAATATTAACAAAATCTGCATTTTGCTATTGGTTTTAATAAACAATATGGCAGTAACATTTATGATACATTTTCAATGAATACTGATCGAATAAGAGCGCTTGATCCTTAGTGGTAATACGCCGTACCATTACTTCTTGCATTATCTTAAATAAATATATTATTACCAAGCCCTTGCAGAGACGTATATTGATTTCTGTACAAGGCATCGAAGAATAAAACAAACAATACATAAATACAGATTTATGATCAGGTTTTGTTCAAAAGAGCGGGTAGATTTCTTTATGGTTTCTTGTTGATCATTTGAATGTTTCTCATCGTTGTCCTGATGCATATTTATAAATTTTAAGTATAAATTGTAATATTAATCGTTGATTCGTTCATGTTAGTGATTTTATGCCGGTCATGAAAGAATCACGGCTGCAATATGTGTATCAAATAAAACTCCATGTCAATTTTTGAATGCATTTTTTTCTGCTTGATATCATGTATTTCGTGTTAGAGAAAAAAATACAATGCGTTTTCTTAAACATTTTCTGCTCAAAAATATGATCATGAAGGAAACTTAATTAAGTTAAATATGATATAAAGAAACCAAATTTGAGAACGATGTTTGTGGGACCTAAAACCTTCGCCTACCATGCAAAGGTTGACACGATGCAAAGTTAACATTCCTAGACCATATTCGGCTTAGGTATCGACAACGAAATATTTCAGTTTCTGTAACATCTTAAAAAATAAATGGATGGAATATTGGAATCAGAATTTTCCTGACTAAAACTAGTCGCAAAGAATAATTAGAAGAAAAGAGTCTAATTGATGTTTGATATTATCTTATAATTTTATTTAATGTGTCAGTCAATTAGAAGGAAAGACACCTGTAGATCAAAACTATTTCATCAAACAGCCATACACTTTGCGGAGTAAAGACATAATGGGTACATGTGAAAAATGGCAAATTATTAAGGTGAGTAGTTCGAATAAAATGGGGTCAGGGTTTCTAAAATGACTATATTTGTCGCGCCTCTTTCTTTAGAAAATCATAGATATTATAAAGTGAATATAATGGATATTTTCGTTGTACACAAAACGAATAAATGTGCAAGGTTTTTATCAGCCCTCTAAATATGATAAAGCCTGTAACAGATTCTGTACAATAAATCTGCATCCTGCTTCCATCTTTGAGCGGAGTAGAAACCTCCGCAATTGATGTTTTGAAATGATTCATCAAATTGTAACATGTGCATGAAAAGATATATTTACACACATGAAGACACACATACAAAAACACACACACACACACACACACACACACTATATATATATATATATATATATATATATATATATATATGTATGTGTGTGTGTGTGTGTGTGTGTGTGTGTGCAAAAAGAAGCCTTTACGTCAGAAGCAGCAAAATACGATATTACGATAGTCCACTAATCAATTACGGATTTGGAATTGTACTTTGATTACTTTTGTATTTCCACATATAATTTTGAGAACTGCTGTAAATATCATAACTCATAAACTCTGAGAAGAATAATTGTTTCGGCAGATGTAATATAAGTACAAACAGGCACATGAAATAATAGAACCCGATAATTTATTTCCTGTGCAGATGTAGTGTCAAGAAGATTCACCCCTAAATCAGGATACAACAACTTCATTTTTATTTTTCAAAATTCGACTCCCCTTACCTACCACTGGACAAAAAAAAAATTTCAAGAACAAACCCTATACCACCTACGATAAAAAGAATTTAAGCGTATTTTTCATAAAGCTTCCTCAAAGCTTATTTTCATTTTCACAAAGTAAAAACCAGGCAAAGAAACTATTTTTGCTATCCAAACAAACACTATGCCCTCCAAGACGCATTGTTTGAAACGGTATGATTCCTGGATCAACTACAAAAATACCTTATTTTGAAACATCAGCAGCCAACCACCACAAGACAAAATAAATTAACAAGAACAACGAGGCTGTCTCTGAGGTTATAACCCTTACGACATAAAGTATTAGCAAACGACTGTAGATCATTCATTAGATACTAATCAAGTTAAAACCCTTGGAGCATAAAATACAAATTTTACAGTCGGTGATTACAACGAAATGATTATACATCAGCAATCAAAATTAAGTTTTAAAGCCGGTAGAGCCAGTAACCAAACATCAGCAGTTCAACGCTATCTTTCAATTATTGTAACTCATTGTCCATCCAAATAATAACTGACAACTCTTTAGCACAGAACACCCAACACTAAATCGTCAAGCTCGATATGCGGTATAAAAAAAAAACTAACAGCAATTCTGCACAAATGCAATCACTTCCTGGTTTATGGTTCGTAGCCTGTTTTTAACAGAGGAATTTAAATGCAGGTTTGAACATTACAAGTTGCCTAATTCCTATTTACGTGTTGACATGTTGTGATGCTAACATAAATACACTAAATAATGTCTAAAACGGTATATAGCTTCCATGAAAAGAGCAGTATTGCATTCAACGACCGTAGAAAGTACCACGTCATAAATGGGGATTTTTTGTCCAACAGTAGAGTAATACTAAACATTGTATATTCTTAGCCCCACAGACACAACTATAACACAGTGAAAACTTAAACGTGTTTATGTATAAAAGTTGAAATAATAGATCAATTGATTGTAGATAATTTAAATGATATTTTTTGTATATATACCTTTATATGGCATAGGTAATGCAAACTTCATAGAGATGTCTCTCCAGATCTAGTGTTTACTGGTGATTTGGATAGTCGTGGTCACTATTTAAGTGCTTGATAAATCTGGGGTTTGTGATGGACATGGTTGTATTTCCATAAAGGATATCCTTCACATTATGATTGACAAGCGAGTGGCAGACATGGAGAGTTTGCTAAAAGTTTTGCTTCTTGTGTAATGATGAATGTTTTATGCACATTCCGATAAGTTATTATCACAATAGTCCACATCCGTATCACACATATCATTAGGCTTGCATAATAAAGCATTTCGAATACTTCCAATGCAAAGCACATAGATTAAAGACAATGCGATTTGTGCCGGGTCAAACCCAGCTCTAACGTCATTTTTTCTATCAATTGTAACGTATTATCGGCTCTTGTCAACTCAGTTTTCGGTATGACAGTCTGATTGTGCTTATAGAAATTAACCCTACAATTAGCGCCAAGGAGTCAAACTTGATGACCTGCACAAAATTGGTCATCTATATACCTATATCCCTATCGAATGACCACTATGTGTATGTTGAACTGCTTACTATGAATTCAATGACGGTTGAATTTAACTATGTGTAATTGTTAATCATTCTACATTCAGGTTGATTTAGGATAGGATGTCTTGAAGTGGCAATATATTGACCGTAAGAGAGGAAATACATACTGTCTGGAGCATTGAAGGTACATGACTCATTGGATATATTTCTTAAGAACTGGAAAACTAGAATTAAGTGTATGCACATTTGCAATAAATGACCATGTAGAATTTTAAAAAATTATATAATTCTGTAATACCTGACAATTTATCTTCAGGTGGTATTATCAAATCATAAACAGAGTTTGTTATTACTCACATGATTAAACTTTATGTAACATTTTCTATAAAATCTTTAATGCAGATGAAAAAATTGCTTCCTCTATTAATGATTTTTAAAATACAGGTTGTGACGTTACATTGCCATTGCAACTATTAACGGTATTTTTTGAAAGAATGGTTTCTGTTTTGTTCGAGTTATTATACATAGATCTTGAGAACGTTGAAATTTCTTATACATAAAGATAGCTGGGAAACAATCTAAATATAGTTTGCATCATATAAAAAGAAAGACCGCATTCTAGTTTCATAAGTTTGATGATATACTGTGAATAATAGAACTAATGATGTTCGTAAAATGCGCATTAAATTTCTCGGCTTATTTAAGAAACAAACTGAAGAATATTTTTGGATGTAATAAATTTTAGGATTATCGCTAACGATTATTCTGATCGTGTTTATTTAGATTCGGGAACAACTATTTTTCACCATACTGTACACCATGTAAATCTGAAAACATAGATATATTCATTTGAGATATTCTCATCGTTGCTTTACCAAAAACATAACATACATACTGTTTCATCATTAATCTCAGACTTGGTTTGAACGGAACACACTTGAAATACAACAAACATATGACTGATGAACAGTACTTAGAATATCTGTACTAAAATGCTTAAAATACTGTTTCTTGCATAAATATCAAACCAAGAAAGTAAACGGGATACGAAGAAGATGAAATACTCTAAATTTCAACAATGGTTAAGTTAACAATCAACATCCACATTACACAACCAAGAAAGAAAATACATACAGAAGGGCCTATGTTAGCCTAGTGGACGACCAGAGACATGAAGACAACATTAATATGAAAGAGTGTGAAAAAGAACAAAAATGGATACAAATGAAATTGGACAGTGTTAGATATTTTCTCAAAATATGCTTGAGCTATAGACGTTAGGAACGAGAAACTAAAGGAAATTGCATTGATAATTTTATAGCAAAAAGTACAGTGCGATGGAGGGACAGGATAAGAAATTTGGAGAAAGAAGATGTATAATATTCATAGACGTAACAATCTATTATACAATAAAAAAAAAAGATTTAATATAATTTTTAAACAGAGAAAGTGGAAATATACTACTCAAAACGAAACCAATAAATTTATGGCCATCATGCCTAACCTTATTAATCGATACAATATTTCGTATCACAAACCTATTGATGTTACCAATTACCCCACCCTCTTAATTACTCTGCAACCTTCAATTTCGGTCATATTTTATTTGAATTGGTCCAAGCCATCCACTCAATATAATAAAGGTCATTCAAATTCGTCTGCCTCTACCGTCCTCCTCTTAGTCGAAGAAAAATAGGCTGGCTAAATCTCTCTTCAGATTAAGTTCCCTGGAATATAGAAATTTTCGATTAGTAGATGCCAGGTCATTCTGAAATATTTAAGCTCACCCATAAACATAGCAGCACTTTCGACTGGATTGTTGAGATTGTACAATGTTTATTGGGGTCACACCAACTTCCGTCAGATCGCTTATGAGTGTTATGCCATCTCGATATGTTAGTTTGTAATCCTTTACCGTTGCTTGATACGAAAACAAAAACACCCAGATGACAAACATAACCCATATAATGAGCGTCATTGAAGCAAACGTAGCAACTTCGTTATGGAACAAATGGATATGTGTTCGACAAACATGCCTCAGCAACCCAGTGAGAGTATCCATTTGAAGATGTTCTCCGTGGTAATCACTGTGTGATCTGCTTAGACCAGATACAAAAGATGGCCGTTGTGCTTTGGATATCATACGGTCTTACTATTCGAAAGCTAATTTATAAAGCTGACCAAAAGGAAGTCACAAACTTCATGTATCTAAATCAAGCTACTTCAGTACTAAGACCACTGAAAATTCCAGCTACAAACAGCTCTTCGGTATTACTATTAAGTCACTATATATATATATATATATATATATATATATATATATATAACTATATATATATATATATATATATATATATATATATATATATATATATATATATATATATAATTCAGCACACCACTTCCAACTAACTTCTTTCCATTCGACCTTCCAGACTTATTCAAAGATTAAAGTGCAAACCATTAGAAATCAGACTGACCACACAGTTTTAACTGACTCATTCTCACCATACAGGCTCCCTTTAATAGCATGTAAACCTGTTTATATCGCTTTCTGAAGTATAATCCTAATGAAAGTTTCCCAATCTTACAGGAACTTGAGCCGATTCCTACATTACTGCCACCTGAGTGCCCAGACTCTATATTGCCAGAACTATCTTGACTTATTGACACATCTGGATTATTCCCATCAAGTTTTTAAACAAACTGCAATAGTAAATCATCAGTTGAAAACAAACAATCGCTTTAATCCGAATCTTCCATTTATGCCAAAGCTATAAAGAAACGTTCTGCTGTTCCAACTTGTATCTTATATGAACTTAAATCAGTTCTATTCGTAACTTTATTTATCTTGATTTCACAAAAATACTCGTGTTCTAAGGTCTTCCATGATTATTGTAATTTTATTCTATCTGGATGGTCTTGATACCTACAACGAACCTTCAAAACGTTTCACAACACGGCTGCTCGTCTCGTCCGTACAGAACCAAGAACTGAGTCCTCATTCCTCCTGATCTGTCCCCGGCCGAGTCACACAAAAGACTTACAAAAATGGTACTAAGAGCTGCCTCGCTTGGCGCTCAGCATTAAGAGGTTAGTGTTAGGACTGGTCGTTCTGGTGTCAGGATAATGTTACTGGGTGGGACATGATGCTACATGTCTGCGGCATGATGCCCCAGTGCTAGACATCACTATAAACTGCCCCACTGCAGATATCGTAGCGATATGACTGAGAAATTGTTAAAAGCTACGTTAAAAAATCCAAATCACACACATTCACACACCTCCTGATCTGTACCCTTCACTGGATGCCCTTTCGCTCCAAAATCAAATACAAAATCTCTCCCCTCTGCTGCATTATGTTGACTGCCAACAGTCCGAATTAATTATATATGCTCACCAATTTGTACACTACGTAGCAACTTGTACTCTTTCTCTGACCCATGAACTCTCTTTAAAACCATTTCCTATGGTTAACCTACATTTGCATTTCAGGGGCCAGCTAGAACACATTTTACCCATATACTTAGACGCATTGAAATTATGATTTCATTTAAGAACTTCACCTCTTCCAGATGCAAAAAAAGACTTAACAAGACATATCAATATTACTTTTCAATTAATTAATTTCATCAATTTCAAGCGAAGTTGCAAATAATGATAACATAAGCTTCTTTTATTTAATAATTGATGGCCGATATTTCGAAGCGAAAGTAAAAAGGTTTAGCGAAAGGAAAACTTAGATTTATAGACAGTTATCAATTTAGCAGCCAATCACTGGAACAATTTGTTATGAATTAAAACGATGATAAATTAATTGAAACATTTAAATATTGCAAACAGCAAGGAAGGAAATTATTTTGAAAAAATATATCTATATGTACAATTAAGTCGATTCGTTTGAAAGGTTTACTGAGACTAAATCACTATATAAACATTTTAGTCAAGCCTCGGTAGATCAAGAATGACCAAAGAGAATTATCGGTGTATTAATGATGTAATGGAATACTTCAGATAGAATTCCCTAATCATGATCATTGAATTTGGACTTCGAAAAAGAATTAGCATCATACCGAACAACTAAGCACCAGTATTCTAGTTATATCACTATTAGGCATGATCATTTTTATATGTCAAGGTAGGGGTCGTTTATCATGTACGTAAGAAACAACAGTTTGTATTACTAGGCCATGTGCCAATTCAATGCCCGTCAATGACTAGACCATGTGCCAAAACAGTTCAATGGTCAAATCAATGAAGACCATTCAATGTCATGGATTGCGGAATTTGGTGGAATGTTAGACGCATTTGCAAGGCTCCTATTCAAGGACCAAACTCCACAACCGGTTGTTCCTTATAAATATGGCTTATCTCCATTATGGACGAAATTTGTATACAATCTATATCGTTTTTAAACTTTAGTAGCCAAAATCTTGTGAAAATTGAGGAAACGAAGATATGTGGTCCGCTATAGTCATTTGAAGTTGTATGTAAGGAATAAAACTTTTAAAACAAACTTAGAAATATACATACAGAATACATAAATCAAAAGTCATGGTTTAAATCTTATATTTAATCGATTACATCCTTCACGTAGGAAACGTTCCATTCCTTTGAATCAAATGTCTCTCAGGTGATAAATATTTCTGTCTTCGGGAAACAAATGAAAAATTTAAGAAAGAAGCTGAATGAAAAACCTTGTACTTCCGAAGAGAACTACTTAAATTGACAATTAATGCCTGCTTTTTAACAGGAGAACAATCGTAGAAAAATATATGGTGCTAGTTAGTTTCAGGAACAAATACAATGATATTGACAAGAAAAATGTATTCCTGTATAACAATTCACGATTTAAGTAAGATGGTATTCTATAACGTTTCTTACGATACGACAAAAAAACCGTTATGACCATGAAACGAAACTTATAATCACGATGAATATTTGTGTGCTTTTAAGTAGAGACCTAACGACTGCAATGCATTTAAGAAAATGTTTATGCTTTTGATGAGCGATTATCCACAATATAATACCTACTGTGTTCCTCGGATGATTAAGAAACCATGACCTTTTAAAGATGAGATAATCGTATGCCAAATACAGAATGGTGTGGTCTTCAAAAGTAACCTTAGAGAACTGATGAAGATAAAAAGATACTATGCAAGGGTTTTATAAACTCAGTAATCATGCAAAGACGATTATGCATTTAACGACACTATAAATCACCAAGAGAAGGCTTTAAATAGCTCCCGTTATCATGAGATAAACGATATTATAGTTATTAAGGTTACAAAGTACTTTCATGTCATAATCAATAATATTCGGTGGATAAGGTGAACACTATCCCTCTCAGCACTGCTCTTCCTTGGGGAGTTTAGTGCGCATGGCGAACAAGACTTCATGCGACCCTGATCTTAAACGGAAATTTAATCCTCATTAACAGTTTATGTCATTTGATTCTTTTTTAATTTATCGACAAACATTTCTCTCATTGCAACAGCTGCTACATGAGTTATATTAAACCAATTTTCAAAAGATGTTTTATCTTTGCAGCAAAGGAAACTATAAATATAACATTTTCCCGAAGATCTATCATAACAAGAGTTATAGTTCTGCAATATGTTTTTCACAGTCATCTCCTAATATCCATCACTTTAAAGGTAACTTTGTTAGGTTATTTGCCTTATGATTTACAACTTGTACGTTTGCACAATCATCAATGAAAAACAAGGTATAGTTTCAATAACATACTTTGGTAAGAAATTATAATGATTTATCTAATTACCAAATCTAAATCAAGTATATTTGCCGTCTCTAAAAAAAAAAAAAAACATTTTTGCTGCAGGTAATATCCTCTATAAAACGTAATGAAAATAGATTATACTATTATCGGAGCATGCCAATTTTGATTGACAGATCACGCGGAGTTGCCAACATAAAAAAGTTCAGATCATTATGAATCACGAAATAATCAAACTCGCATTACTGTGTTAATGATATTTGTGTTATATGCATACAAACTGAGGTAATTATAATATTCATAATTTCAAATTCTTTATATGTGAAACGCGCCAAAGCTACCAGTTTTAAACTTCCATAGATGGGTTGTTGCTACGGCTCTATGATCTCAAACTAAGAAACAGAAAAGAGCCAAATTCAGCAAGTTTAGTAAATGTCAACATATCACTTATACATGATACCAAGGATACAAACAGAAAATTTGAAATGAACAACAGTACTTTGAATTAAATTCAAAATGTTCCTAAATGTTCTATCACAAGCCCAAACGTATAGAGAATTCCACTGATGTTCTGAATGAATTCCAATTTAAATGCGCTGAAGTGCCAGTAGTCTCGAATGTGCAAATGTTCAAACAGTCATGTTGTATCACAAATTATATAATCCAACATATCCTTGAATGAATTCACAGTAATTCCAACTAACTACCTAGTCGGAAGAGTCAAAGAGCACTTTGGAATACCATCGAATAAAATAAATAAATATATCCTCGCAAATATTAACTGAAACACAAATAAATATGATTGATCTAAAGACTGGTGTTAAGATAGGAATGAGTATATTCTGAAGTTAAAAACATTTGTATATAAAGCTAACACACAATAACATAACCATTTCCCAATCATATTTGTAAACAAACTGCTTCTAGAACATTCGTTATATCTAAATAAAGCCAGATTGGCACTGAACATCTGTGAACATGTTTACCTTAACGTGGCAATGACCTTAAAAAATGGACAGGTATTACCTTTGTAATATGTTGTTTACCACAGAAAACTCAAAACGATGTGAGTAGCCAGGTCGACTGTAACCTCAATTGCTTACCCAAGTCATCCCCACAATACAAATTAAATCTATACCAAGATCACCCACACAATACGAATTAAATATTCATAACGGTATATGGTGGCTTTTGTAACTTTTTATTATAACCTTCGTTCCTATAGATTTCTTTCAATATATCGCTTGTTAAAAGAATTATATTCACCACCAGTTTAGCCTCAGTTTCGAATCCGACATATATCGCTTAATATTATTTAAATGTTCTCATCTTAGTCATTCGTTTGATCACGTAAATATAAATTTTCAATCAACTGCTTTACCAGTATTCAACGCTTTTAACTCATTAATTATATTTACGTTTTCGAATGTCTCTTACATGCTCTAATGTAGGACTTTCAAAACTCTCATATACGGTATATTGTCCTTCAGGACCATTTTCGACAGGATATATATTTTTCCAATAGTATATCTCTAATCAAACCCATGAGGAATAATAATAGCGTTATTACGTATGATGTAAAATTTTATTTAGAGTTATATTATTCTTTCTTGGATTAACAAATGGACCATCAGGTGAATTTATTTTGCATTCAGACAACCGATTTCGTGTTTGAATGCATATGTGAAAAGTATATATAGAATTTTGGTTTACGAGAATCAGTTAGAAGCTAATGCAATTTTCCACATCCTGATGTTACAATCCTTACTGCCTATTAATTGATTTTATCCGATCTTTATATCATCACTCTGTGTTCGATATATGTTCACTGTCCACTGACTTCACTGTAATTGTTTCAAATGTTTAAACTAAGCTTGGACATACAATAATTGTTTTGTATGTAGCAAATTTTTATCTCTTTATATGAGGTTGCTCTCTCTTGGTTAGCTGGGGAATTAAACTGAGTTCATGAGCCAACGTAAGTTGCACTGCTTGTCAGTTTCAAGTCCATTATTAAGTTATCTAAACTCTTAATTTATTAACTTGAAAATAAAAATTAAAACGAAGTGTAAAACTGTACAACGTTCATCAGTTTTTTTTTATTATAATATGAGATTTAATTAATTATTATATACTTGCATCACCTACTAGCACTTGCATAGCTCATATAGCATGTATGTATGCGACGCTTTGGTAGTGATGTATATATCAAGGAATAAAACTTCTGAGATGGGTTTGTTGTTGTTATTAATTTAGTCTTGTTTCTTGATGGCTGGCTTCTTAATATTTGTGCAAAATGAACTTTTTTAATGAGTCGCCACGAATCATAATGCCTTGTGGTGGAGGGGTTCTTACTATCCTGGTAGGTTACTTTTGCCTCGAATACATTGGCGATGTTTGGTCACAATAAGACTGCTTGTGCCGATCTAAACTGAATACGGTCTAAGCATCTATTTTATTGTGGGTGGTATAGTATTTGCTTAAGGGAATAATTGCACGTGTGCAGGGTAGGGATTTTGTTATGTTTTATATAAAAAGGAAGTTGTTTTAGATGTATTATGAGAAATCGTAATAATACTATCTGCAGGCACCACAAGCATCTGGCATTAGTCCAATTACGTCATATTAGTCAACAATAAAAGACTTGTAGCATTGATTAGATATATTTTAAATTTCGCAAGACACAGTTATTATAGTATGTTGGGTTTGTGCGCCTTTGAACCGCCAGGAGATCTAAACATTAATAGGAAAGTTAATTACATTCTTGAAAGTTATGGTCAGGCCATCATGCACATTAAATCTCTCGACGCAGACATCAAAGGTGAAAGTCAAACATGTTCATGTTTGACATGATGGTATTAAAGGAAATGGCTTAATTGCACAGAGTATAAAGATGTTGCCATCGAATATCTGCACTGATATAAATGAACCTACGGCATTTTTCATGTCAAACCAATACACAAATAGATGTGGTGATTACTTGAAGTTTTATTTTAAATTTGATACGGATGAAAGACCTTGAGGGAATATCACACGTTTAGAACATCGACACAACAGCTGCAAGTACAAAAGTCTCTGCAATTTTGCAAGCTGGCATTTTAAACTTGAGAACTGATGTGCATAAGGAGGATTAGCATAGTGGTAGTTACCTACATATATGTATCTATTAATGTAGGGAAAATGTGTGCCTTTGATCATTAATGAGCGACACAGCTGTTACAAGTGTAAATGACACAATGACGTCTTTGGTCTATTGTAGTATACTTTTAATAAACTCGTTCCTAATAAACCGGTAAGGGAAACACAAATCTACACGGAATATATAAAGTTAGAAATAAATGAAAAGATTATAACACTTAGTGTTAAACAAATAAATATTTTTTCGTGGTTTATTCTTTGCAATTTGCTTATAAAGTCACATTCTAATAGTACAATCCTCCGTGTTCATATTTCCTATTCATTGATCGAAACTACCATATGTTTATAAAGCACAACAAATGTAATTCTATTGATCATGTTCCCTTTGATATATCCTGTATTTGCCTTGCGGTCATTTTTATTAAACACAGCTTGTTTTCAATTTAATTTACAATCGTTTGGAATATGAAAAGTGGAAATTTATATCTGAGTATATATCTTGTAAGTAATAAAAAGCAAACATTGCAACCTGTGTTTAAAATCAAAGCGTAAAAACTCATAAAAAAAACTGTTTAGTTTATTATTTCTAAATAAATGATAGTATCAAATTCAATGCAAAACAGTTGCAAGATAGATTGCGTAGTTGAATCAGCTAAATAACAATATATTTAGTTGGAGTAGCCAATTGCTGATGATGCCCCTTTCTAAAAGGCACCGAAAAGCTCAGTGCAGCTTGCAAAAGTCAATACTTTGAATGGATGACGTATCTGCATCTAATTCATAATCTTGACATTTTCAGGCAGTTCCTCGAATCTGTGTTTCGGTAAACAGCATGTTTGTTCATTATAAGTAAACCACCTTGCTCACTTCGTTTGCATTCAAATAATAATCATCATTAAACTTCTAAAATAACATTAGTATCTAGTAAATATAGGAACCATTCTTAAGAATCCATGACTTCATTCGAAAATTGAAAATGAGCAACAAATTAGCGATACTAATACAAATGAACTAAAGTGAATGTTGAAAATAACTTTTAGTATTACTAATACTTCAAATAGTTGAAAATTATTAAAGGGCTCTCCTTAAGGCACATGTATAATCGAATTCCACAACTTTACAATGATATAATTATCTTGGCAACAAAATCAATGTCACATTAAAAGACCAACATGCTTACCATTAATAGAGGTAAGCATTTAAAAAATAAAGTTGGTGGGCCGTATTTTCATTTGTGACACATGCACCCGCCCATGAAAAAAAATTATTAACCGTTAAAAGTGTTCCGCAGAAACGTAGCTTGTATTGTCAACATTGCCAGTTTACCTGCGCAGTAAATCACATGCGGTTTAAAAACGAAACTCATTACAAACTGTTATTAAGTCATTTTGAGTTTCCTATTAAACATTGTGTTCTCAAGTGTTGAAATTCCAAGAAAGTGGACGAATAATAGAAGGATGTAATGTGTTTCCTTACTAGACATTGAAATTGTAGATTGTTTATTCACAATGTCACATATAATGTTTTCTAATGACAATGTTATTGACTTGCACTGACATATTATAGCAAAAAAGACTAAGATTTCAGTCTTGTCTTTATTACCGCTTTATCTAACAATGCATAATTACATTACTTTCGACTAATGAAATAGTTCTCATTACAATAAAACTACATGGAAATTTGCATAATAGTTCATGTACATTGGTCTTCCAAACTCTAAAACAAGGTCAACAAGATTGAATACTTAAAGTAAAGTCAGCAGTTACGTTCTGTTGTTTAGGGATGGGGGTTGCTGTTGTTTGTTTTTTTTTGGGGGGGGGGGTTTGTATTTTTTTTTGTTTTGTTTTTTCTTGTTGGTTTTGTTGTTTGGTGGTGTTTGTATTTTTCTTTTGGTCTTTTGAAACTTCACAGATCGGTATCATATGTATATATGAAAGTACATATAAAGCGGAAGCAATACTGGTTCATCTCTTTGTACAAATATCAGGTATCGATGTTGTGTTAGTAATAACACACATATAAACAGAACATCAAAAACATGAAGGACATCAGCACTGGTGACCTCTTGCTTCTCTTTTTCTCAATCTGAAGAATTATGAAATAAAAATAAATGCTACCAACAGATCCTCTGCATCATATGGCCATACCGAATCACCAAACATGTGCTATGGTTGAGAATACAACATGAACTAATATATAACATCATTAAAGGAGTCCAAGTGGATATGAAGTCGACATATTTATGCAGAAAGACCAGCCCAACATCGCTCTTTATGCCTTGGATCCGAACCCTCAAGATAAACACAAAAGACATGACTTGGCGAAAAACCCTGGACACTGCGCTTAAGACCATTAGCATGTCCTGCAGATGGGCATATCAGCTAGCCAAGATCCTAACAAATGGAGAGCTATGATGAAGGTTCTATGTTCCACTGGGAACGAAGAGGAATAAGTAAGTTAACTTAGTAAATGCTACTGCCTTGCAAAAACTAATAATGAGGATATTCATGAAGTTCGATCAATAGAGGTACACGATGAAAACAACTGTGCACGACGAGCATTGTATTACATAACAACGTCCATAAAAGATGCAGTAATTCCATAGACGCGTTCATACATATCCGCGTTTCAAAATACAGACAGACTACAGTTTAGGTTAAAATGAGATCATAGGATGAGCATGTAGCAGAGAGGGGAAAACAATGTTGCGGACTAATAATAACATAGACAACACTAGGTACTACTACACTTTTGTGAAGGTTCAAGATTCTAAAGTATGTACTGCGTACAAATAACCGTTCTGTTTTGTTTTCTTCTTATTTGATCCATTTCACCACTTTAGGTTGAACTTATTTTGGGTTTAACGATAATCATGCACATTGTATGATGATGACACTACAAGCACGTGCAGAACATCTTTCTTTATCATCACCGAGAATCCCGAATAAGCCGCATGCACTTGCATATGCCACCCTGAAGAGAACCTCCTGTCCATTATTTTTCTGCACAATACTGCAAGACTTTAGGAGTATAGTATGACTCAGAAAAAAGTAGTTCATATTTTCCCATGCAAATGTAGTAACTTTTTCGTATATACTCATTTTGCCTTTCTACCGAATGCTGAATAATAAAATGAACACGCTACAACTAAAAAGTAATTGTATTTATGCTGGATTCTGAATGTTCATTAATACACAATAACAATATTAATACGCATATAGCACCTCCCAGCGATCTTCAAACATGATTGCGCACTCAATCATTCAAAACTAATTCTCGTTTGGGTCAACTAAAACCTGAAATTTAGAGTAGTATCATGAATGCATGCAACTTAAAACAATTTTCCAGTTTCCTTGGAATAAATGGACTTTTTCTGTTCATCCAATTAAATTTATGGAGTTTTTTGAATTTGTGATAGGCTGGTTTTATTAGCTGGTCAATTCCGCACGATGTACACCTGATTTTAGCAGTGTAAGGACTGGCTTTGTTTCAACCCTCCTGTGCTTCTGCTATATCATTGATTGTTGACAATCATATTTTGGGAAAAAATATGAATTATTTACAATAAAATTCTCAGTTCTCAGTTTCGTTTTGAGTGCAGTACGGAGAATATAATAAAGGTCAGTCCATTTCTTCTGCCTCTACCGTCCTCTTCTTAGTCGAGAAAGCAAGCTGGCTTAATCTCTATTCTGCATCAGTTTTCGATCCTCCTGGAATATGGAAATTTTTTACTAGTAGAATCCTGGTCATTCCGGAAAACATAAACTCGCACATAAACATAGCCACATTTCGGACTGGATTCTTTATACCCTTGAAAATAAAAATCTACAATCTTTATTGGTATCATACTAGCTTCCATGAGATCAATTTTAAGCCATATGCCATCTTGATGTTTCAGTTTGTAATTTTCCACCTTTGATTAATACGAAAAGAAATCTCCATATGATAAATAAAACCCAGCTAATGCGCTCCATCAAATCAAAAACTTCATAATGTCCCACAGCTGAATAAATGGATATGTGCTTGCGTCCAATGCTCGACAAACATGCAAAGCATCCTTGTGCATATTATTCATTCCCTGGTAAAGAGTGTTCATGACCTGTTTCGCCTAGCTACAAAAGATCTCCGTTAGACTTAGAGGCTCTGGCTATTATATCGTCCTACTATTCATAAATAAATCTATGAAACTGACAAAACGTTTGTTACAAATATACTTCTTGCATCGAAATCCGAAATAAACCTATTTTAGTACTAAAATCACTGAAAGTTTCAGCTACAAACAGCACTTCGGTAATACTAGCAAGTTGATTTTCTTTCATTTTATCAAATATCTGTTTTCTTATGACAAGACTTGCTTCATTATTTTCATCAAACAAAATTTGAAAAGACGTTTTATTTTTGCGGCTGAAATAAGCTATAAATGTAGCATTTCTCCGCAGATCTTTCATAGCATAGTAATAGTTATCAATGTTTCCCAAAGTTATCCCGTAATATCCACCACTGAATGGTAACTTTGGTTATTTGCCTTATTATTTGTAACTTATAAGTTTACCTAATCATCAATGAAAAACAAGGTATTATTTCCCTAATATACGCTAAATAATCATTAATCTAATCACCAAATCTAATACAATTACAATGTCGTTTTTAAAAAAACATTTTCGTTGCAGGTAATATCGTATATAAACGATAATGATAATTGATTATATAGTTATCGCAGTTTGGCAATCATGATTGATAGATAACGCCGAGTTGTCAACATCATGAAATTCAGATTATTACGAGTCGCGAATCAATCAAAATCGTATTACCGAATTAATAGTATTTATGGTATATACATATCAACTGAGATAATTGGAATATTCATAATTTCAAATTCGTTATGTGGAAACTCGCTAAAAAATGTTACCAATTATGAACTTCCATAAAAGTGTTGTTGCTACGGCTCTATGGTCTGAAACAAAGCAACAGAAAAGAGTCAAATCCAACATGTTTAGTAAAAGTCAACATGTAATGTATTTCCCTAGAATACAAACTGAAAATCTGAAAAGAACTTGCAGTATTGTGAATTACATCCAAAATGTTCCTAAATGTTCTATCACAAGCCCACAAGTATAGAGTATTCCCAACGAATTCTAGTGGTGTTCTGAATGAATTTCAGCTTTGAATGTGCTGATGTGTCAGTAGTCTCGAATGTGCTAATGTGCCAACTGTCTTGGTGTGTATCAATAATATAATCCAAAATGTCCTTACCTGAACTCACAATATTCCAAAAAAAAATTGATTAATCCTAAACGTCAAAGACCAATTTATAATTCTAACGATATATATGAATGAATATATATATATATGTATGTATGTGTGTAGTTCTAAATAAAGACAGACTTGAACTCAACATCTGTAAACATATTTACCTCCAAGTGTCAATGACCTTAAAACATGCACAAGTATTAGCTGACTAATATGATGTTTACCAGAGAAAACTCTAAGAGATGTGAGTAGCAAGATACACAGTACCCTATTATTTACCGAGGTCAAGCACACAATGCAAATTAAATATGCATAACATATAAGCATGGATAAAAGTGAACACAGAATACAAATTAAATGCACATAACACTATATGATGACTTTTGTAATTTTTAGTATAACTTTCTATGCTATCGATTTCTTTCACCATATAGCTTGTTAAAATAATTATACCATCATCAAGAAGAGCGTAGTTGAGCCTAAGTTTCGAATCCGACATATACGGCTGAATACTATTTAATATGTTTTCACTTTAGGCATAAGCTTCATCACTTAAAAGAAAATTTGCAATCAACTGCTTTACCGTGTCTTGTACAGTGGTAACAGG
>JAECUM010028221.1:0-10016 GCA_016617855.1 Megalonaias nervosa | reverse complement strand
TTCTAACTTTGATAATTAAATTATTTGTTAAGTTTTACAACAGTTGTTGGTTTTGCTTCTTTGTGTTTTTTTAGTTTATGACCATATAGTAGTAACATCATGATAGAACACTGAGTGCTCTGTAATTTTCGTACCATGTGTTTCACGTGTGTCATGTAGTATTTATTCTTTCAAAGGAAAACTGCCTACACGTGGAAAGTGCAACATTAAATTAATTTATCAGTCATTTGCATCAGATGTAATAAGAAATCTCACTCAAACTGTACTAAGTTGCAAAATCTATCTGAATTATTACGTGTCAGAAGATTTTATTGGGTGTCTGATAATTGTGTAGAGTACTTGGCATCTCGTTATAATTTCAATAGGTATCAGATATGCCTATGAACAATATCTGCAGATATCAACATATTGAACACGATGAACAAACTTGACCGAGTAGAAATTTAGGTAAGGAAAAAGGCATTTGATATTTGTGCCATTACTGAATGCATATTGAATTTTACTATGGACGATTTTGAAGTTAGATATTGTAATGAGCAATCCAGACTTCATGACCGCATTACATTTGTAAATGGTAGCCGTGATAAAAAATATTTGATAACAGTATGATACCATTGAATAAACTGTATTCTGTTTTGCTTGCTTTTTCTTATCCAAGATATTTTAACCTTGAAGACATTTACTAATTATATGTATATTCGTTGCAACTGCGGGGCCCTAATGAAAAGACGCTATTATCTAATTGTATCACCCTTAATAAATAAAGGCTATTAAACATTGTACTACAAATTTCTGCTGCTCCATGATGTACATTCTTTTTCTCATGTGGCATTTCACATGCCCGGCATTATTTTCGGTTGTTGTATTTTTGTTCTTTGCTGTGTTTTCTTAAGGTCTACTAATTTTTGGAAACTCAATATCTTTTTAAAAAACCAACGCCCCCAAACAAAGCAAAATAAACAATAATTAACTTTTCACGATCACTAATAATGCCATTTATGAATTTTCTTCCTTTGTCATTATTTTAATGCCGTTATGCTTTCAACTGGTTTCACCAACTGTTACATGATTGATCATACAATTTCGAATTTAGTCTGTACATACTTATTACCATTCATTAACTTGGTCTTCAATACCTTTTCAACTTTGGTTATGCCTTCTTGTTTGTTGTATGGATATAAATCTTCCTTGTAAAGCATGTATCTTCATATCCTCTTCCTGCATGTCTTCTAGCTTGTAAACAAGTTGATCGTCTAAGATCGTTTGCCTTATATTAAATATTTCTTCAGTTAAGTTAAAAATATCACCGTTAGCAAAGATTTAAAAACATATTTTCTATTTGTTATTTTTATAATTCTAAAAGTCTAAATTTTGTTTATATTTTAAATTTAGTAGCTGCAAATTTATAAGCTGTTCGATATTTGACAAGCTTAATTCGAATTTTAGGTCCTAATGATTACTTGTTATAACTGGTGTCGTTTTATTGATATGTAATGCGTTTTATACTCTTCTTCAAATCGATTTATTAAAACGTCTTTCCATATTTTGGTTTACTTTTGCGGTAAATAATTCCACATTCTAGTGTACATTTTGTTAAAACGTTAGACTAGAGATGATTTTGTCCGATTAACTTGATAGGATTTCAATATTTGCTTTTGCCAACAAATCCTTAATTTTCCTGTTATAAAATTAGTTTTCCCCATCAAATGGTACCTTTCTAGGAATTCTCTCTTTGTAGATTTATATAAAATAATTGTATATCTCACCGCTTCGTTTCGTTTTCATATTCTTAGCCCAAGTGCATTTTGAAGAGACATCTATCAGTATTAAAATGCACCTGAACCGATTGTTGTATTTCTCGTTTACTTGCATGTCAATAGTATCTGCCTGACACTTGTCATTCACCTGTCTGGTACAAACTCTTTTGTATGTACAGATTAATTGTTCTCAATTTGCTTGTGTAATGTGTATTTAGACTGTTAAGTAAACCAGTCGTTCAATTCACAAAGGTTTCTTGTCCCGCTTAATGTCTACTCACAATTAATTAAAATTTGTGTATGCAATTGAAAGTGCAAAACCGTGGTAGTGTCTCAAATACTTTTCTCTATCTTGCTTTTCAAAGTTTATCTTTGGTAAATGCTACATAGTATTCAACGTCGAGCGACTCCTCTGGAGATGTACTTTTGAACATCATTGCATACAAATATACCGATAATACTTTATACTTGATAGTGGTTTGTCTTTATGATGTATTGTCAACAAGTGAAACAAATGATATATCTATAACAGGTACTTTTATTTCCAACAAATTTTAAAGTTTCTCCAATCCTTCAAATGTAGGAATGTTCTCACATTTATGCTAAATTTTGCCATTTCTACGATGATTCTCAAGCAGCTGAAGTAACGGTATGGTGTTTTAAATCCAACTTTGTTCTCCGTAAATTCTATATCTGCTTTTCGTGAATCTTCGAAGATGGGTCTTATGAAGATTACAGGTTCCTCAAGTTGCATTGTATCTTTAACCGAAAACAAATACAATTTATCTCTGCCTCACACCGTACTGTTTTAACCATTGTGCTATCAGGGTTGATGATGTTTATCTCAATTTTATCATTCTTAATGTAATATGTAAATCAACATATTTTCTAAACCTATTCACGATATCTTGCTTCATACTTTTATGCAACAAAACAAACATTTTTATTCTCTTGCATGCTATATTGAAGCAAAGCCAGATTTGACAACAGATTATACCATCCAAACTTGTAAACAAATATACATTGTCTCTTGATACCGACATTCTTGCTTTCATGTTAAACTCTTAAACAATTATTATTATATCTCTGAAAACTGTTAAATACGGTACATTGTAGTTTTATGCAATGATCTTTGTCTTGTGAAATGAAAATCAAATTATTATTATTATGCGTTGCTTATTGTTTTCATAGTTTGTGCATGTCACTGTATACTACAAGTGTACATTTTATTTTCAAAACACACGAATGGTTCGGCATATCAGTGTGCAGGACAGCACCAATGTGTACTCTACGGTCCCGTGATATGGGGATAATTTTATATTTGAAAAGCTATGAGTGGTGCAGAACTGTTATCAAACAAAACTTTAAATTGCAAAGAAATGATTGTATTACCTAATTTCTTTTTTGTCTTGTTCACTAGTTCTCTAAATCATTTTGAAAGACTAAATTAATGGCAATACTTCAGAGACACTGCGTTTCTTTTTATTTTAAAAATGAGTGGTCTAAAAATGTTATTCAACAGAAGACGAGATTTAAAATTGCAAAATATCATTGGTCAAATTCTCTAAATTTGTATACTAAAATAATGCAGTCCAGTCTATTTTTATTACAGAATGAAGATATAATATGTTTGTCAGCAGTCATAAAACAGTCAAAACGAAGACGACTGAATTCGTTTGATCATGTAGTACAAGAAAATATCAATTCAGAGTGTGATGTTTGATATTTTCAAACTCAAACCAATACATTTTGGTTCTTGTCATATTTTAAAGGAATTTTTCAAACAGGTACTTACCGATAAGTTCGAAGACCATATATTTTCAAACAGGTACTTATCACCAAGGTCGAAGATCATATATTTTCAAACAGGTACTTACTACCACTGTCGAGGATCATATATAATTCAAACAGGTACCACCAAGGTCGAAGATCATATATTTTCAAACAGATATTTACCACCAAGGTCGAGGATCATATATAATTCAAACAGGTACTTACCACCAAGGTCCAGGATCATATATTTTGTATTTTGCTTAAAGAGTCCTATTCTTTCTGAATCCTTCTTTTCAAATGCGCCATCTTTACTTCCCGCCTTACAGTAAATAGATGCGACCTCTGGCTCCAAGGCGATGGTCAAACTGTCATTATCAATTCCAGCCTACAATACAAAATTTAACGAAGAATGCATGTATTTAAAATAAAGTCAGTACCTGTAATGTTCTTCTTGTACGGATATCCTATGCTTGATCTTATTTCGCAGCTTATCGTTAGATACCATTCTAAACAACATGATTGATGATGCTTTGTCTTTTGCAAGTCGATTATTATTATTATTATTATTATTATTATTATTATTATTATTATTATTATTATTTGTAGCTGAGCAGTTTCGTATGCTATTGGCATCCAGTTTCACCTTACCTAAATATACAGAAGATGTTTTCTTTTCGTGTGGTACCAAACACGAGTTAAACTATGTAGTTTCTGGTGCCACAAGATAACATATGTAGGAAAAGACAATTTTCTTTTCATTATGAACCAGACGTGCTCCAGAACCGAAGTTTAGAAGATTAAACTCACCCTTCTGCACAACACGCTCACACCCACCCCTTTTTCGTCAATTCACCTCCCCAATATGATTAAAATCAGATCTCCACTGTCCTGCGTGAACATCAAAGAGCGATCGCTTAGAGGTTATGTTCTGGTGGCCTGTGATTCAGCCAATGGAAATGTAGCTTTCAGAAATTTGAAAGTAAATCAAATCGATAGGCACACTCATGTCTTCAGCTATGCTGCTCAGTCTCCCAAACGTGAAGATATAAGACTTCATCTGATTGGCTGATAAAATTAGCGATTAACACAGGTCAGCAGAACATGACTCCTAAGCGGTCACTTGTCAGATCTTCACGTAGGACAGTGGAGATCTGATTTTAAACAGATTGTTCGCCTCGTAGGGTGATCACATAAATATAAGCGACTTAAGAAAACGGTAGGATTAGGTTGACCTAATCTGTCGCAGTAAATTACATTTTTGTCATTTGTAAACTATTTGACCCTGTCTGAAAACACTGCAAGTACGAGACCGCTCTGGTGGCCTAGCGGTAGGGCGTCCACCTAGGATGCGGGAGCTCGCGGGTTCGAACCCCGGCCGAGTCATACAAAAGACTTTTAAAACTGTTGGTACTAACAGGTGCCTTGCTTGGCGCTCAGCATTAAGAGGTTAGTGTTAGGACTGGTTGGCCTGGTGTCAGGATAATGTGACTGGGTGGGACATCATACTACATGTCTGCGGCACAATGCCCCAGTGCTAAACATCACTATAAACTGTCACACTGCAGACATCGTAGCTATATGACTGAAAAAGTGTTAAAGCTACGTTTAAAAATCTAAATCACACACACTCACTCACACACTGCAAGTACGATTCAGCAATGTATCACAGCGGGTTAATCGTTGAGTTTCAAGGAAGTAAGGGGAAATAACCCAGAGAGACGCAAATGGCGTCTGGTCAAATTTCTTTGTCAAAGATTAATTTCCATGTCTGAAATGTAAGGCAGTTTCTATTCATTTGTTCTAGCTCACAAAGTACTCGTTTTTGTTGCTGCAGGTACGACGTTTGCAGGCACATACAATTAAGCGTCCATTAGCATGATAGAAATATCTTATATTTTATCATGTGAAACTGTTAGGATATATTTTCTGAATGTGAAGTTATAGAAATAAAAAAAATATAATATTATTTTACAAATAAGTCACTATATTTCGCACTTAAGTATATAATAAATAGCTCTTTGTTTTATTGGAAACCTTTTTAATAGAAAACTATTGTATTTAAACTTCCACACACACAACAGCTCTTCACGAATTGCTCCTAAGGCTGCTGGAAGGGTGTCCATGATCATAAAAAATAAAGCTCCTCACAGCCAAATTATTCTCAGTTCTGTTTTAAAGACCGTAGCCGTTTATGTGTCGTTACGTACAATTCTTTCGTTTTCTTCAATGTATATCCCTCCAAGCAGTCAGATCTATCAATCTAATTTTGACCACTGTATGGATCAGTTGCCGGCGCCTTTTGTTTTGCCCTACGACTGTAGAGATACCAACAAGAGAGGGATGGAAAATAAAGGAACCTGTATCAAAATGCAATCTTTGTCTTTTTAATGTTAAGTTGTATACTTGTATCCTGGCAAATTATCCTATTTGTCCTTAGATTTGACTATCTGCTGTTGACCCATTTTACTTTTCATCTCTTTGGAAGTTGGTCACAACCTATATGGTACTGACCACTTTCAGATATATTAAAAAAGCAGTATTCCCAAACCTTAAGGGCTCGAGGAGAGCTCGAAACTGAACTAGTCAGATTGGGAAACGTTTCAATCCCTCTGCGAGTCATATTTGATAACTGATTATTTTGACAACGTAGTGGGTCTTATATCTATGTTGACGAAGATACTCCAGGACGTCGCTCGGGATACAATAACAAAATCTTCGGTGATTCATTAACGTGTCAGCAAACCATGGTTTGATGATGCATGCAAAGACGTCATTAGGGAATGGAAAAAGATTCTTCAACATATCAATGCCATCTGAAAATCCTAATAAACTGCATTTACACCGAGTCAAACGTTGCCGTACCATAAGACAAAATTTCCATCAGCAATAGTCATACAACATTCTTGACATAATTTTCAACAGTAATAAGTATACAACGTCACTGACATAATTTCTATCAGAAATAGGTATACATCATCCTGGGCATAATTTCCATCAGCAATAGGTACACAGCATCCTGGGCATAATTTCCATCAGCAATAGGTATACAGCATCCTGGGCATAATTTACATCAGCAATAGGTATACATCCTCGACATTAACAACAGTTATACGTATACAACATCCTCGACATAATTTCCATCAGCAATAGGTATACAACATCCTTGACATAATTTCCATCAGCAATAGAAGTACAACATCCTTGACATAATTTCCATCAGCAACCGGCATACAAGATCCTCGACATAATTTTCATCAGCAATGCATACAACGGGGAATAGAATTTTCCCACATTGTGTTCCTTGAAGCAAAAACTTATAAAACATTAGAACGTATACAAATTGACACATGAACAATACCGTGCGCGTTCAGAAATTAAAATACTATTGTAAATTTAAGCTTACTGTTAACTTATTGTAGTAGAGGTAAGGTAATGGTGAAATATTTCTTCTTTTTTATTATTGCGGAAGTTTAATCGCTCTCGTTATTTTCATTATTTTATTTTCATATCTACAATACCTCTCGTGCTGCCTCCCGCATGAACTGTTTTGAGCTGTCATTCCATATTGCAGGAACTGTGAGAACCCAGTGGATATCGGGAGCTAATATCGAGACATAGTCTTTCTTTTCATTGAGAACATCCAGTAGGTGATTCTTAAGGTACTTAATGGCGGCAGAAAACACATCCAAGGCAAGTACACTCTTCCCTTTTATGTCTTCAATGGTCATGTTTTTTTCCAATGGCTGAAAATTAGTAGCATTCAATCTTTATATAAACCTAAATAACACAAAGAGGAACCAAGAAAATGAAAAGAACAATGCTATCTTTCCGATAGGTGTCAGTTTTAATTTCTGGGCAAGAAAGGAGTTATTCCTCTTTGTTTTAAGAAATCGCGTATGTGTACAAAATTAAGTATGCTCTTTGTTCTAAGAGCAAAATGAAGTAATAATTAAAAATATTTTCTTTATTTCACTTTAACCTGGTCAATGCTATATTAATTATAATATTTCGGAACATTTTCTAAAGATGTTAATACATGGTATACCTACAAAATACCATCGATTAGAGCCCGAGTCGTCTACCGTTCTGAATCCTAGGGCAAGGCAGTTTGCTAAGTTGCATTGGCAGTTTTCAGAGATAAATGTATAATAGCAGTAAAAAAAAAATAATCATAGAATAGCTAAAATGGCATTTTTATAGAATTCTCATTTCCAGTTGTCTTGCATAAAAGAGGCCTTTTGCTCTGAAGAAGCTTGTCTCTAAAACTTCAGCATCACTTGTTTATATATATATATATATATATATATATATATATATATATATATATATATATATATATATATATATATAACTATATATATATATATATATATATATATATATATATAGCGAATATGTCTTATTCGGCCGATTCTGGAAAGGTCACTTGCGAAATAAATTCGATTCATTCAGTTCTACATATTTCTAAAAGATACAAAGTAATCTGTGCTGATTTCTTTACATGCATTGTACAAGTTACTGCTTAACATATCTTTGATTAGTTTTATTGCTGTATTATCTTATATTAAATACATTTTTATTTAATTAAAAATTGATATAAAAAACTAGAAACTATCTATGGAACTTAAATTAGCATTGTGATGCATTCTAGATCTCTATCTAGTTCTCAGATGCATGGTTTAAAACAGATTTTAAAGTTTGCAAAAATTGTCCAAAGATAAAAATAATTTTAGCTATTACCGGTGGCTTGCTGTAAAGTTCCATTTTAAATCTTTCAAAGTAGTACCAGTTTTCTGCTTCTTTTGCCTTGACCAATTTCTGATATTTTTCCTGCGCATCCTCGCCGAAGGCGGCAAATGATTTGTCCGGATTTAATAGGACAACTGTGGGTGTCTTCAAGCTGGCGATTTTACCTTCCCAGTAGTTGACATACACTTTTGTAGGGTTACTAACAAAACTATACGCATATCCACTGTATGTTGTTCCAAAATCGACTGCAACAGTCAAGAGCCGTTTGTTCTTCCCAAACTGTACAGTATAAAGAAATACAAAATGAACGTTCTAATATTTAGGAAAGCATAAAAATATTTGTCCACGTGGTTTCAACTAATGCTGTCACGACTTGTTTGATTACGCGGTAAGCAACAGATTCAGTTGTCATCTTCAAATGCCGTGTGATAAAGTATGATAAGTTTAAAAGATATCACAATGGCCATTATTATCTTAGAAAATCGGTATGGAAAAATCAAGAATGATCGGAGTTGTTGGTTCTGTGTTTTTCATGTTATAAATAGTCGGTTGCCGAATCACACGGCTTATATAACCCCCGTCGGGCGTCATATTCTATATTATTACACGCAAACTTATCAACAATGTGAAACTCTTGATTAAATTTTCGTTTAATAATGCTTCGTGAGCTCCACGTTATCTCTACACACCATAAGTAAATAAATACAGAGAGCATTTTCGAAAGAAGTTATACTCCGAAGTACATTTAAAACATCTATGTAGGTAATCAGCATGTGAGAATATGTCAATATTTATTGGTTACAAACAAGACTGCTTGCATTATAAATATACCTCTAAATAAATTATTATGTTTGATTCACTTCCCATACATCTTCCTTAAATATATTAAAATACGCACATGGTAAATGCATGCAAAATATTGTATTTAACGGAAAGCCTTCAGTTAATATATAATATTGCGGTGACAATTGTTGACAATTATAGACAAGTAATGTAATGTATATAAAATAAAGTAGGAAGATGTGACTACTTTCCTTATTACTGTCTAAAGTATTTAGGTGACCTATATTCGTGTAATGACATAATAACTGTTTTCTTCCTGATTATATATATATATATATATATATATATATATATATATATATATATATATATATATATATATATATATATATATATATATATATATGTGTGTATATGTATATATATAAACACCATAAGTAGTTACGAAGGTGGAAGCTGGCATATACTCCAGAACAGAGGGGATCTGGGGTTGGGGTGGGGGTGGGGGTGGTACACCTGAAAATATTTACAGGGCTCATGTGATCTAGTTATGTGTGTTCTAGCAGCAGAAGGTTCTTACTTTCTCTCGAGAAGTTGATGGTTTGGGCTCCAATGAAGTATAGTTGGAAGCGCCCTTTTGTACATCCAGGGAGGGGTTTTCAGGCATGCGTGGTCGGATCTTCTCATAATAATGCCCTTAAGAAAATAAAACTTTGTTGATGAATTTACATTGGAAATTCAGTAAATCTTTCATTCCTATAATCCATTCTGCCGCTGAATAGTAGAGCGATCTTTCCACGAAAGGTTCATGCTTAGGAGCACCAGAGGGATTTATAAAGGCAAATGTATTGATTTCTTAACAACGAATCGAATTTCATTAATTAATCTCTCTCTCTCTCTCTCTCTCTCTCTCTCTCTCTCTCTCTCTCTCTCTCTCTCTCTCTCTCTCTATAT
>JAECUM010028218.1:0-16119 GCA_016617855.1 Megalonaias nervosa | reverse complement strand
ACAGTAGAATAGAATTACATCCTTATATTCTGGATCCTTTAGTTTGGAATGTCAAGTTTTGCTAGATAATGTACTTTTTACTGAAAACAGCTTTCATACTGCGTGTTATTACAACATAAAGGTCAAGCGCATGACACTTATTTACTGCTGCAATCTCTGTTCTCACCAGCATACAACATATCGAGGTTTCTTTTCATGGGGGCAAGACTGCTGATTCGAAATGATAGATCGTGAAAGGTAGTTAATAACTAAAACAGGTCCATGAAAATAGTATGTATGCGGTTGGGAAAGGTATGTCCTGACTGATAATAATAATAATAATAATAATAGCAATAATAATAATAATATTAATACTAATAAGACTAATAATACATAATTAATACTAATAATATACGTCTGTTTAAAAAAGGAAATCTGTTTGAACAGGAAAAATACATATGTGGGACATTTACAGTATATCTTCTGTAATGAGACTCAAATGTCATTTATAGCAGTAATTTAAATCAAATTGATGTTAATCTTCACCAGAAGTATACCTAAGCGCACCGTCAGTGAATGTATGTCGCAAACAAGTGAATGACATCATTTCCAGCCAGAAAGCCGTCATCAAAGTGCAATATAATCATACATATTAAAAAGATAAAATTACTGACCGAGACGCTAATATTTTTATCTCTGATTAATCATTAAACATATTTACTGACTATTACCGGCGCAACCATGTTGATCACCATAGTAAGTGATTCGTCAAACTTCAAGTTATTTTGCATTAAACTAGTTACAAACGTTTATACTATTCACATCAGGGGTCACATGGAAAATGAATGTGCAAAATAGGTTGTCATAGCAATTAGTGCATCTTCTTCTATTCTGACGCAGATCCAATGACTTCGAAGTAGTGTATACAGTGAGATTACCGACGCAATAAATAAATCTAGTTTCTTTATTTTGTTCCACTGCTACTTGGTATTTCACGGGCTCAAAGTTTCACCTATCGCATCTCTTCGATTTAGCAAAATGAAACAAATTTCTTAAGTCATACTGTCATGTGCTCCAGAAATTGTCATTTTACCTTTTTATAGAAAATATGGTGATTAAACTCAAATATTACTTGTGTTGTAAAGAAAGGGTAAATGAAGAAATCTACATATAAATATTAAAGTGTTATGGCACGTTGGGGATATAAAAATTAGTGCTTTACTCTTTGTGATGTGTTACTAATTATAACATATTGAACAGATGAAGCTTGCGATGTGTCGCTAGGTACAAAGCGTTGAAGAGTTGGATGCTTGTGTTTTGTCGCTAGGTACAACGTGCTGAAATGTTGGATGTGTCTCAAGGTACAACGTCTTGAACAGCTGGATGCTTATGATGTGTTGCGACGCACAAAGGTTTGAACAGTTCGACGCTTTTGATGTGCCGCAATGTGCAACGTATTGAACAGTTGGGTGCTTGTAATGATTCTCCAGGTACTACGTGCTGAACAGTTGCATGCGTCTGATGTATCGCATGGCACAACGTGTGGGACTGTAGGATGCTGGTGGTGTGTCGCTAGGTGCAACGTGTTGAACATTTGAATGTTTGCGATGTGTCGTTATATGCAAAGTGTTGAACTGTTGGATGCTTTTGATGTGTCGCCATGTACAATGTGATGGACTGTTTGATGTTCGTGATTTGTCTCACGGTACAACATACTGAACAGTTGGATGCATGCGATGAGTTTAGAGGCACAAAATGTTGAAATTGGATGCTTGTGATATCTTGCTAGGCAAAACGTGTTGAATAGTTGGGTACTTGTAATGTGTCGCTAGGTGCTACGTGTTGAACAGTTGGATGTTTCTGATATATCGCTAGGTAACGCGTGTTGAACAGTTGGCTATTTGGGGTGTGCCTCTGGATACAACGGGTTGAAGTCGCATGCCTTGATATGTCGCTATGTGTCGCTAGGTACAACGTGTTGAACTGTTTTGTGCTTTGAGTGTCGCTAGGTGCAACATGTTGTATAGTTGGGTACTTTTGGTATGTCTCTAGGTATAACATGTTGATCAGTAGGATGTTTGTGATGCGTGACAAGGCACAACGAGTTAAACATATATGTATTTTGGTACTTTGCGTGCCTCTGATGTCACATATAACGGTAAACAACACACTATTTTATATAGGTATTCATCTAAAGAATGTATTTTCCTTGTTTTGTTGTTTTTCCTTTAATTATTTTTATTTGTTAAGGCTGTACATGAATAATGTAGTGCAGCAAGTGTTTCACCCAATGTTATAGCGGGAACGAATGGCCCGTGTATGCGTAGTTGGTTGATGAGTTCGATGTGCACCCTGAATATTCCTGGCATTGTGTACAGGGCATGGCAGCAACGTATATCGTGGGGTTACTGGCTCGGGATTTCATGGCCTGCCTCTGTTGTTCGGCTACAACACCTGTACTGATGGAGGAGCGCCACACAATCATGTCCTGGGCAGTCTGCTCTCAAGTGTCATAGATAATGTCAATGTTTCTCAACGACGTTTTCAGGGCGTCCTTATATCGTTTTCTCTGGCCTCTTTTTGTTGCGTTTTTCTTGTTCAAGTACGCCATTAAAGAGTTTTTTGGGAAGCCAGTGGTTTGGTATGCGAACTACATCGCAACTGTGACTGCCTCAGGATGGTGTACATACTGGGCAGGTTTGCATGGGCTAGGACCTTAGTATCCTGGATCCTGTCTTGACGCTTAATGTTGAGGAGTCTTCTGACGCACATTGTGTCGAAGTAGATAACGTCCTCGTATGATGCTGTTACACTGTAAAGGTTTCGCAGGCGTATAATAGCTTAGGGAGTACTAACCTTCTGTAAAACGTTTGCTTTGTCTATAGACTAATTTTTCTTCTGTTCCATAACAATCCTGGCATTAAATTTGTCATCGATTACAAGGTTCTGGGACAGATTGCTGCCAAGATAGGTGCAACTTATCACAGCACTCAGTTTGTATGCGTTGATTGTGACTTTTAGTGCAGCATGCAGTTTTCATGGGGCTGGCTGATACATTATTTCATTCTTCTTTGTGTTGATCGTAAGGCCGCATTTTGTGAAAGCATCAGAGAACTTGTTGATGCTGCTTTGCATGTCAGCTTCATGCATCCATGTCCACCTTTTGCTGGTAGGGAGGTGGAAGAATAACACAGTTCTTGCTCTACGCAGGTCTGACTCAGTAGAAGGCCACTGCTACCGAAGCTGCCTACGCGATACTTTCCAGTGACTCCTTCCCAGAAAATGTCAGAGCCAACTCTTGCATTGTGGTCACCATAGATGATATCATTATCAGACTTGAGAACGGGGGTATGATAGAATGGAGTTTTAAGTAAAATGTTTCATTTATGTCCTCCTGAGAGGCCATGTTTGGAGCTTAGGCACTGACGATCGTGACATGCTTTCTTCCTTTCGACAGGGAAAGTTTCATGGTCATAAGCCTGTCGTTCACACCCTTTGGAAGTCCAGCTAACTTGCCTACTACGGCATCACGTCGCTTCTCTCTTCCACTACGCTCCAAAGAGTTCGCCCTCTCCTGCAAGGCGTGTTTCACTCAAGAACGCAATGTCGATGTTGCATTTGGCTAGCTCTCTGCCTGTCAGGGCAATTCTCCTCTGGGGTTGGTCGGCATCACTTCTGTCCAAACGTGTGCGCACGTTCCATGCCTAAAGGGTGATAAGGACGATCTTCATCTTTTTCTCTGTGTTGTTTACGCCACTGATGACGGGTCCACGCCAGTCGTGGTTAGCTGGCTATAGTAAGATGGAGCAGGCAATTTTTAGGGCAAATTCTATCCCCTTTCTCTGGCCATGGAGGTGAGCAATGCGAGTCCCAAAAAGGGCTGCTCAGTCGCTCAAGGAGCTGCCGAACTTCATTACTGCTCCGTGTCAGTAAGGAACGACCATATGGCCTAAGCCGTCTGTATGTGCAGATTTGCTTCTACGACTGCCAATGTACCCACACCTGCCGCTTCGCCGCTCGTCCGTCCTCACAGGACATTGATGAGAAAGATGACCAAGTGACTCGCGCGATGATTTGGTTTAAAGTAAGGAAGACATGCACGTCGTCGACCTCACTCTCTCGTCCAAGACCATCTGGATCCAGTCGCATATGGCAATGGCAGAAATTTATTATTATTATTATTATTATTATTGTTGTTGTTGTTGTTGTTGTTGTTGTTATTATTATTATTAAATTTCTTCTTTTCTCTAACCTCCATCTCTCATACTCTCTCTCTCTCTCTCTCTCTCTCTCTCTCTCTCTCTCTCTCTCTCTATATATATATATATATATATATATATATATATATATATATATATATATATATATATAATTCGTTCAATCTCCATACTCGAACTCTCTCCATACTCTCTATTCGTCGCCATTAGCGTCAAACATACTGTTACAAAGAGAAATTGTATTGAGGGAATAATACAGATTTGTCTTTTCAGCAAGAACATTTATGTCTTAGAGATACTGATAGTTTTAACCTTTGTGTACACCATAAAGTTGTGATTTTAAAATAGCACTAAAACTGTGTTACATACTCAGGACTAAAATGTTCATCACCTAACTAATATCCATATGGGACATATCGTTATCAGTTCAACATAGTTAACCTTTCCGATTACACTAAACTACCAGCACTAATTCCAATGACGTCATTATCAACATACAGTATTAATATATTGACAGATTACTTTAAAATATTATCACTAATTCTCAAGGGGTAAAGTGCCAATATAAAATGCTCTGATATTGTCAGATTACAGTAAAATACTAACACCGATTCATACTGGGTAAGTGTCAAAGTAAAATATTCTGATGTTGACAGATTACACTAATATACTAACACTAATTCCCATGTGGTAAGTGTAAATATCAAATACTCTGATATTGACAGATTACACTAAAATAGTCACACTAATTTCTATGGGGTAAGAGTCAAAATAAATACTCTGATATTGTCAGATTACACTAAAATATTAATACTAATTAACATAAAATACTCTGATTTTGTTTCACATTTTATGCAAATAAGTAGGAATGGCTATCTCTGCTCTGTCTTTAGGTCAATTGCAAAGGTAAATGGAAACGTTATGACTGGCACTGGAAATGACATTTTATAACCAACAATAGGCATTGGTAGCTCTGCTATAGAAATAAGCTCATTCAAAGTCAGGAAAAGGCATAGAGTTTATATAATCATTGGAATATATGGCAGATTTCTCAAATATCGCCATCTCTAAATAAAGTCTGAAACCACCTGCGTGTCATAATATCAGGTAAAGAATACAGACCTTGCATCATATTTATAAATTCTTCAGATGGTTTACGCGCATATATTCGCATTAAGATTCATCTTTCCCATCAGTGATGTGAACCCGTTCTTACTGTATTACCTATGGTATATAATATGTTTAAACACAATGGCTGCGCAACAGCTGTTCCTACCCGAATAAGCAGTGAAATAAAATAATTTATACAAGTAATACCTACTCATTTTTCCCCAGAAAGATATAAAGTTAAGGAAAAATTCGATCGTAGATAGCACCGATTTCAATCTTTTGCAATAAAAGGTTTCTTCTTCTTTTCATCTTCCTTCTTCTTTTTCAGTCTCCCTTTAATAAACGTTACACTGGGTACAAAGTAATGATGACTGTACGTGCACATTGTCTCATATCTACGAATACTAATACGCTTTCATTATAAGGTAACACATAGAAAGCGCCTTGCAAAATTACTTGGGCATTACAGTTTTTATCAATTTCGTTGATATTAAAGTAAGAAAAAAATTGTGTTTAATTTAATACTGAGTACTTTATAATTATTCCCCCTCTCTCTCTCAAAAACACTCAGTGCCACACATACACTCACATTATATTATGGATATTAAAGAACAATTATGCTGTAGAAAGTGTACTAACATGTAAACCAAGCATTGTATTTAAGTAAGTTTCACTCATATAGTATTAGCATGTATAGGATTAACTTCAATTCGAGGAAAAATTGGGTATAAACTATTCTTAGAGATTACATTAAATATTACCAAGCGTGAAGACAAAAGTTGCACAATTCTCCGCGAAACGTCCGTTTAGAGTAACTGTCTTAACTGTTATTGTGTACACCTACTTTTGAACAATACTTACATGTACCTATACCAGGTTTTCAATATTACTCGAAGGATTATTTGGGCCATGTTTTTGTGCTCGGGTTAATCGTAACCATCATCAAAAACATCATCGAATATATACACATAACGCATTCAATGCAAGTAATTTTATTGCGTGTGCAATATGAGTATAACATAAATGTGTACATTAAGAGAGAACCAATTTAAATACAACTAAACAGCAGTGTATACCTCAACAAGTCAGATAGGATAAAATACTTTCATGAAAAATCAGGTTAATATTGCTAGTGTCCTTAGTTGTGGACTGCTGATCCACATAACTGAGCGTGGATAAAATATTTCTGTACCAACAATATTGAAAATATTGGCGTAGGGAGATTCTGCAGTGACGGCCGGTACTGGCTGTGCGTAGAGTACCCTTCCTGAATCTAAGCTACGAATGTAAACTGCTGGATTGCGTTCATTGATACACAAAAGGCAAATAGCAACTAGTCCGACGCGGACTCTACCGCGTTGACGAGAGTATAGTTTCCCAGGTCAACGTAGTGGATAGGGTCTCTTTCCGACTACCTATGCCTCTACACGCCCCTGCTCTGAAACGGCAATAACAACTGTATATGCACGACGAGTAGGACGACAGCAAAGTCGCCTCAATTGTCATGGCAGATGTTCAAATGAAGGTGGAGAAAGAAAACAAGCAAACTGTTGCGTTGAGGGATGCAGATCTGCTCTGCGAAGAAGTGACAAGTAAGACATGAGAATAAAAGAAACTAAAATGTCCACTCCTTTCCCTTGAAAATAATCATGCTTCAAGAAAATCGATCATGGCCACAAGATGTGTTTATGACTGCCCGCAAGCAACTATTAGTCATTTTTCAGTGGAATACCCTTTACGACGTGATGCGCCAGAACAGACTTGACGCAATAACGGTGCATATTTTGCTGAAGTCACACACTCTCCTAAATTTGCCTTTGCGAATGACCGTATGAGTTCTGACCAGGTGACCATGTGATAAGCAGAAAATATACATAAGTACGTTGACCAAAACACGTATGATTAACTAGAATGCCGAGAGCACAAATCCAGAAATAACTGATACCATCATGTTGTAAAGAGGCTGTATAAAATGTGTTGTACACCTAGTTCTAGTTCTCAGCAAAATATTCTCCACTAGCAGTAAACATCCAGGGTCATACAAACGCCCTACGACATGTTCTACACTCACGACGCGAACACCCTGCTAGGAAACACTTTATGACCCCGCACAATCATTACACACTATCACACTCTGGGCGCCACCTTAGAAACATGAGCGACTGAAAGTGACTGTCTTCGGCTGACATTATCTCGTGTCATGGAAAAGTGCATATGAGACGCGAAATGGCAGTCCTTATGATTACTACCCCACTCTACAGTTAACATAGCACTGAATGCAGTGATTTTCCAGGACTACACATGCGGCACACGCTCGGAGCCCCAAGACAATGACTGGAGTTTAGACAGCATCAGCAATGCCTGCGTACGCAGTCAGAGCCCGAGCTCGCAAAAGCTCGCCTGTCAAAGACAAATATATAGTCGCAGAAGTGCAATCAAAGCAAGCTAAAGAGAGACTTTGATATATGCAACCTTTGCTGAAAATGGATTTGATACTCTACGCGATGAAGGGCAAGAGCATGGTCTCACAAAATCAAGGCTGGACATCAAACCGGTTTTGCCCTCTGTTGGCCTTCTCGGCCGACTTTGTCTTCTTCAGCGCATTGATCCGGCTCAACCAAGGCTACACAACGATCTTAACCCTATCGTCTCCAATAGCCAGTATGTTTATGCAGATCCAGTAAAATGCTGAAGAGACTCAGCTGCAAAGGCCTGCATTCTATCCAACGCACGTGCATTTGAACATGTTTTAGTTGTTGTGATTGCCGCTACTAGTGTGGATGTTAATTCAACAGTCACAACTGAGACAGTCGTCACAACAGCTTGCATTAACTTTCTCCAAGTCCTTTGTTTTAGTTTTTTTTTCACACACTGATCTCCAAATTGGCAGTTCCTAATCATGGTTCAGGCAGCGGTAAGTTGCGCCAAGAACATGCCAAAACCTCGTTATTACTAGCGATTTGCAGTTTGTTCATTACTAACATTAATCATCAGCCGTTGGAGGTCACAAATTAACCCATTCTCCTTTTGGTTTTTGAAGTATGTTCAAGTTTGTGCGCCTAAAACATTTTTCTGTGCTGTTATACACTGTATGAATTGTATGGTACTGTAATGTTATAAACCGTACGAATTACATGATGCTTAACTAAGGGATGTAAGATTCAACATGTTCAAGTTATAGTTCTTGCCTTTGTATGTATGGTATTTCAGACATCCAAAATACTCTGTCATGTGCGCCTAGAAATGGGATTTTTCCTTTTTATTTTCAACTATTATTTAAATATTACCTAACTTTTCATACAGCATATCTATCAGAACTTAGTTTTTTTTCCCCATAGCTCTTAATATTCAAATGTAACATTATTTATATCGGTTCAGGGAACGTGAGTTTACTCCGGTATTATATGTATAATTTTTTCTCCAGGATGATTTGACACAACTAAAAATGTATTTGCACACTTATTTTATTATGCTTGCTGATTCTATCCCCCTCCTTACATTACGTACAGTACACGAGTTTCAGCCTAATGCCAGCCAAATCCCATCATCGTATTTTCAGCCAAAAGAGTAACTAAATCAACGAATATCACACTGTATGTGTTTTGCTCTAAGGAGATCGATAGCGTAAATGCAAACCAAACGAACTGTGTTAGTAATACAAAGTTATTGAATGCAACGGAAAGAGCAGTTGAATAGAATGAGAAAATAACTTGTAAAGAAGAGATATATTTGTTAAGGACATAATAAAGCAGATATTGCGTTCTGTCTTCTGGTTTTAGCATTATGTTAGATTCAGTGGACGGAATGGAAGCATGCTTGCTTTCTGCAACGAAGGACGCCTGTATGAAAAAGTGTACAACTGTAAGCAGTTTTTTTTAATGAAACAGTTACATTTAGTACCAAAACTTAAAAGAAGATTTAAGATCCTTTGAGGGATATGAGAAGCAGTCATTGCATCAGTCCTCTGGTTTTCTTATTATATTAGAGTGGTAGCATGCGTGCGTATTACGCCTGAGGTTATCTGTGTGATCATGGATGTCTTAGTCAAGATCAGTTGTTCTTCCAAGCTTCTCCAGCTTTATTTACTTCAGAAACTATATCGCGCTATTACACTAGTCAATGGAAGATATAAATAATCGATGCTTGAATTTGATGAGTAGTCTTATTTGCATTCCGACTATATCGTGAAAGAGAATAATTTTGATCTATATTCGACCAGATATCATTATCATCAGGATTTTAAGCTTAAGATTTAAGTTAAATGTGTTGCAGTTAAAAGTTTTAAACGCTATTTCTCTTTCCTGTCGACGCAAGCATATCCCGGCGATATTCTTCGGTAGTACTAAGTAGTAGACTTATTGGAATAACGAGTATATTTTCCCCAAAACCAAGAATGTTGCAACAAATATTTAGGTTATATTTGGTATGACTTTCCGATAAAAGGATACAGATCACAGCATTGAAATTTATTCAGTTCTTTAGATCCATTAGTTTCATATTCCCCCTTTCGTCATGTAAGGCGATTTGTCTTAAAACTGATTATCTTTGGTGTTTTCTTACTGCGCTGAATCCACTGCTCAAATGATAGTATGCAATTCTTTATGGTGTGTAGTAGTATTTTCAGAACATGCATACTACTTTGCACAGTTTCTTATCTGAGATATTAATATTTCACCCAGAATTAAAAAGATATAAGGTCTTCTTGATGGATATGGGGAGACGAATAATGTGTTCAGGCCACTGGTTTCCTTATTATGTTAGACTCAATTGACACATTGGCAGCACATGTGCTTATCCCTCCTGAGATCCCCTGTGTCATCAGGGTGTCAATTCGTGTCGTGGATTGTGATGGCATGGTCCAGATAAATTATTTCGCCAGGCTGTTTATATATCGCGTTACTGTACTAGTTAGAAGGAAATGTAACTATCTGGTGCTGGAGCTTGTTGTATTGGCTTGTGTAACTTGATATATCATGAATGAAGCGACGTTTCAGCTGTAGTAGTCAAACACCATTATGATATTCAACTTGTCATCGTAAATAAAAGGTGGCTTGGTAAAGATTGAACTCTAAGCTGCCAGGATTGCCCATCAAATTAGTCCGTGTCTTATGTGCAAGCTTCCCTATCCAATAGCCTATATCTCACATACAAGCTTGTCTATTAAAGAGTCTGTGTCGTTTATACAAACTTGTCTATCAAATAGTCTGTCTTACATACAAACTTTTCTACCAAATATCCCATGTCTTACAAGCTTGTCTATCAAATAGTCTTCCTTGCATACGAGCTTTCCTATCAAATAGCTTATGTCTTGCATATAAGCTTGGATATCAAATAGTCTGTGCGTTTTGTAAGCTGGCCTATGCCTATCGATTTAGTCTGTGTCATATAATAGCTACCGCATCAAATAGTCTATGTCTTACATAAAAACCTTCCTAGCAAATAATTGATGTTTTACATAAGAAACGATGATATTTTATATGTAAAGTTAATATTTAACTCAATGAGCTATTGATGCTGTTACTTAAATTATTGAAATATTAAGTTTCTTGTGGACAGTGCACAATCTTGTTTGTTCTTTTCCCATCAGTCGTGTTTACACTTTTATTGTAGAACACTTTAAATATATTTTCTCAGTAATAATAAAGAGGTTTTTTTATACGACATGCTTGAAAATATTTATCCTTCCTACAGATTTATCCGTATCCAAGTGATATTCCTCGGTACGCATCCACCATGCACATATTTTACAAACGAATGTATTGTCCCACAGTCTGAAATGTTAGAATAATAATATTCAGGTTATCTTTCGAATCACTTTTCAACAACATGACTCAAATCACCTCACTGGAATGCAAAAGGCTGAATAGAATTCCATTTTAATGATCAGGATGCGTTAGTTTCATATTCTCTGTCTCCTCAGGTAATGAAGCGTCTTAAAAACAGGTCACATTTTATTTTTTTACTGCGTACAAACATCTTCCCAAATTATAAGCATGACAATTATCTTTCTGTGTCTCCTATCACAAGAGCACATGTATAATTTTACACCACCACATTCTGGCTGAAATATATACATTTCATATAAATATAAAACTATTTAAAGTCTTTTTGAAGGATATGAGACAATGAGAAAATGATATTCCGGTCAGAATTGTTTGTTTTTTCATTATGTCATACATGAATGGTACTGTATGTAATGCAATTGACTTTGCCTCCTGAAGTACCCAGTACGATCCCTGTGTCCATGCGTGCCAGGGATTTTTATGGCCTGGTCATGGTCAGTTGTTTATCTGGACCTGTTAATTTTCCTGTATTTCAACTACTTTATCGCGCCAATGTACAAGCCGTCACGAGATGTACATATCTGGTGTTTTAACATGTTTTAACTTAGAATTCCAACCTATCCAACTTGTATATCATATTTTTGATGTCTTTCAGTGGAATTGTTAATGTTTAATAGTTATCTAGCGTTTGAAATAGTAAGTTTCTCTCTGACAACGGCAAACTTTATAGTTTTTATTCCATCAACCCTGTTTACTCCTTTTACAAAACATTGTAATTATATTTGAAGAGTCCTTTAAAAAAAAGTTGTATTCACATCATTCTTGAATCTAATTAGCATTCTGGTTATAATGTCCGTATCCAGGAGATGTTTTTGGTAATGCTAAGATCGTGTATTCATTTTAGTACGATATATATTTTTCCCAAACTCTTGTTGTCAGGTTATCTTTTGTGTGAGTTTTCAAAAAATCCACTCAGATCACCTCATTGAAAAGCAAACAGTTCAATGGAATTACATCCTCATGTTCTTAATGCATTAGTTTCATTTTCTTGGTTTTGTCAGGTAAAGCAAATTGTCTTGTATACATGCCATATATCATGTTTTGTGACTGCACGCAACCAACTGCCCGGATAACGGACATAACTTTCTCTTTCTGTGTTTGTCTAACCAGTACACACTCACTATTGTACTCAGTTTCTCTAATGAGATATTTGCATTTCATACAGAACGTGAACTCCGGTGTTTGTCAATTTCTGTAAGATGTTATCACATCAACCCTGTTTGCTCTTTTCGTAGAGCGTTTTCTTGTCACTGTCTTTAAAAAGAAACTGATAAAGTGAATGCCTGAGACTTGTTTGCATTCCTGTCTAACTTTCTTTATCTGGATAATATTTTCTCGGTGCATTTATGCTCATTTTAATAACAACTCTATTTCTTACAGTAATGCATTTCTTAAGTTACAATGTTACAGGTAGTTTAGTGTTTTGTAATTTATGACTCAGAAACACATTAAAGTTACATCGTTCTGAGGCAAGCATATCTATGTTCCTTGCCACTGACACATCACAACAGTCTTCTTAGGCTGTTCCGATGTAATTAGTCTCACTAGCACCTTTCTGGTCACGAATCTGACACCCCGATCACTGAGTAGCCATTCAGTGTTTCAGGTGGGCGACTATCATGGAATGGATAATGAACGTTTCTTCAAGAAGCTTGCACTTCCACCCAATCTTCCACCCATCTATATATCGATAAAGTAAACGTTCCCAATTTCCAAGAGGCAACACTTATGTGTGAGGGAACGTTTGGACTACATAGCCGCAAGAAAGTAATCTTGTGGAAATACGTACCCTATCTTGATTAGATCATTTGGCTTTAATTAGAAATTACAGATTTGTTCTAATTGAGATGGTAAACTAGTTATACTAATATCATTCTTTCGTTTGACCAGGAATGCTTTAGACTAATTTAATGCATATATATATATATATATATATATATATATATATATATATATATATATATATATATATATATATATATATATCTATATATACTTCTTAAAGGCGTTCGCTATTGAATACTACCTGTCTGTTGCTTTTAGTGTATTGCTTTCTATATATCCTGACATAATGCTGACTTTCTCATACTTACTCCCTCATCTTCCATTCGAAATTTTCAACTGAGTATTTCCTCGTTTAACGTTTTTATTATTTTGTAAGGTTTACTTTGTTTGGATGGTGCATTAATTAGTTTAAAACAATTGTTCGATTCATTACAAACTGTTTATAATGTAGCGTCTATTAAATTACATGGCTGCGAATAAATACCACACTGAACAGAACTGAACTGGTCTTCAATATGGAAAATATGTAAGAATATCTAGTTGTTGTTGTTATAGGGTTTAACGCCATTTTTCAGCACAAGATAGGCTATACATGGCTGCCAGTATTAATGGTGGAGGAAGAACCCTGGAAAACCCCGGGAAGAACCACCGACCCACGAGAAGCTACTGGCAGGCTTTCTCACGTACCCACGTTAGCCGAGCCTGGACTCGAACCCACGCAAACAGAGGTGAGATGGCAGTGATCCGTAACGATCAGCGCTTTAGACCACTCGGCCACTCGGGGCCCCAAGAATATCTAGTGCCTTAAGTATGTGTGCTTGGGTCTGTACCTATACTTGTACGTATGTGTACATGTTGGGTAAGGCCTATACTTAGTACCTATAAATATGTGTGCTTGTTGGGTAAGGTCTGTACCTAGTACCTTTAAGTATGTGTGCTTCTTGGATAGGGCCTCTACCTATTACCTTTAAATATGTGTTCTTGTTGGGTAGGGCATATACACAATCTGATTAAGATCAGATATACACTACATGAAGGTCTGACATTGACCGGTAGGGGTCACGTTCTTGTGACCTTTGAATTAGCCAGTGGAAATGAAGCTTTCAGAAATATGAATGTGATAATAAATCATCAGCACATATTGATGCTTTTCAACCATACTGCTCAGTCTCTCAAACGTGAATACATGAGACGTCATCCCATTTGCTGATATAATTTGCGATTATGATAATAATATTGGTCACTAGAACATGACAATAAGCAGTCATTGACCGATCCTAACGTAGGAAAGTTGAGATATTTTTAATCAGATTGGGATTGCACCTAGTACCTCTAAGTATCTGTGCTTGCCGGGCAGGGGGTACATGAAGTATCTTTAAGTATGTGTGCTTGATAAGTAGGGCTCGTACCTAACACCTGTACGTGTGTGTACTTGTTGGGTAGGTGATCTACATAGTACCTTTAAGCATGTGTGCTTGTTGAGCAGAGTCTGTATCTGGTACATATCAGTAAGTGTGCTTGTTGAGTAGGGCCTGTATCTAGTACATATAAGCATGTGTGCTTGTTGAGTAGGGCCTGTATCTGGTACATATAAGTAAGTGTGCTTGTTGAGTAGGGCCTGTATCTGGTACATATAAGTAAGTATGCTTGTTGAGTAGGGCCTGTATCTAGTACATATAAGCATGTGTGCTTGTTGAGTAGGGCCTGTATCTAGTACATATAAGCATGTGTGCTTGTTGAGTAGGGCCTGTATCTAGTACATATAAGTAAGTGTGCTTGTTGAGTAGGGTCTGTATCTGGTACATATAAGTAAGTGTGCTTGTTGAGTAGGGCCTGTATCTAGTACATATAAGCATGTGTGCTTGTTGAGTAGGGCCTGTATCTAGTACATATAAGCATATGTGCTTGTTGAGTAGGGCCTGTATCTAGTACATATAAGTAAGTGTGCTTGTTGAGTAGGGTCTGTATCTAGTACATATAAGCATGTGTGCTTGTTGAGTAGGGTCTGTATCTGGTACATATAAGTAAGTGTGCTTGTTGAGTAGGCCCTGTATCTAGTACATATAGGCAGGTGTGCTTGTTGAGTAGGGCCTGTATCTAGTACATATAAGTAAGTGTGCTTGTTGAGTAGGGCCTGTATCTAGTACATATAAGCATGTGTGCTTGTTGAGTAGGGCCTGTATCTAGTACATATAGGCATGTGTGCTTCCTGAGTAGGGCCTGTATCTGGTACATATAAGTAAGTGTGCTTGTTGAGTAGGGTCTGTATCTGGTACATATACGTAAGTGTGCTTGTTGAGTAGGGTCTGTATCTAGTACATATAAGTAAGTGTGCTTGTTGAGTAGGGCCTGTATCTAGTACATATAGGCATGTGTGCTTGGTGAGTAGGGCCTGTATCTAGTACATATAAGTAAGTGTGCTTGTTGAGTAGGGTCTGTATCTGGTACATGTAAGTAAGCGTGCTTGTTGAGTAGGGTCTGTATCTGGTACATATAAGTAAGTGTGCTTGTTGAGTAGGGCCTGTATCTAGTACATATAAGCATGTGTGCTTGTTGAGTAGGGCCTGTATCTAGTACATATAAGTAAGTGTGCTTGTTGAGTAGGGCCAGTATCTAGTACATATAAGTAAGTGTGCTTGTTGAGTAGGGCCTGTATCTGGTACATATAGGCATGTGTGCTTGTTGAGTAGGGCCTGTATCTAGTACATATAAGCATGTGTGCTTGTTGAGTAGGGCCTGTATCTAGTACATATAAGTAAGTGTGCTTGTTGAGTAGGGTCTGTATCTGGTACATGTAAGTAAGTGTGCTTGTTGAGTAGGGTCTGTATCTGGTACATATAAGTAAGTGTGCTTGTTGAGTAGGGCCTGTATCTAGTACATATAAGCATGTGTGCTTGCTGAGTAGGGCCTGTATCTAGTACATATAAGTAAGTGTGCTTGTTGAGTAGGGTCTGTATCTGGTACATATAAGTAAGTGTGCTTGTTGAGTAGGGCCTGTATCTAGTACATATAAGCATGTGTGCTTGTTGAGTAGGGCCTGTATCTAGTACATATAGGCATGTGTGCTTGCTGAGTAGGGCCTGTATCTGGTACATATAAGTAAGTGTGCTTGTTGAGTAGGGTCTGTATCTGGTACATATAAGTAAGTGTGCTTGTTGAGTAGGGTCTGTATCTAGTACATATAA
>JAECUM010028215.1:0-41631 GCA_016617855.1 Megalonaias nervosa | reverse complement strand
AGAATGAAAGGCAGTAATACGTACAAGATTGAAGGGCAGTAATACATACAAGAATGAAAGGCAGTAATACATACAAGAATGAAGGGCAGTAATACATACAAGAATGAAAGGCAGTAATACATACAAGAATGAAAGGCAGTAATACATACAAGAATGAAGGGCAGTAATACGTACAAGAATGAAAGGCAGTAATATGTACAAGAATGAAAGGCAGTAATACGTACAAGAATGAAAGGCAGTAATACGTACAAGAATGAAGGGCAGTAATACGTACAAGAATGAAAGGCAGTAATACATACAAGAATGAAAGGCAGTAATACATACAAGAATGAAAGGCAGTAATACATACAAGAATGAAAGGCAGTAATACGTACAAGATTGAAGGGCAGTAATACATACAAGAATGAAAGGCAGTAATACGTACAAGAATGAAGGGCAGTAATACATACAAGAATGAAAGGCAGTAATACATACAAGAATGAAAGGCAGTAATACATACAAGAATGAAAGGCAGTAATACGTACAAGAATGAAGGGCAGTAATACATACAAGAATGAAAGGCAGTAATACGTACAAGAATGAAGGGCAGTAATACATACAAGAATGAAGGGCAGTAATACATACAAGAATGAAAGGCAGTAATACGTACAAGATTGAAGGGCAGTAATACATACAAGAATGAAAGGCAGTAATACGTACAAGAATGAAGGGCAGTAATACATACAAGAACGAAGGGCAGTAATACATACAAGAATGAAAGGCAGTAATACGTACAAGAACGAAGGGCAGTAATACACAATTTATACAAGAACGAAGGGCAGTTATATATAATACATACAAGAAAAAAGGGCAGTAATACATACAAGAACAAAAGGCAATAATACATACAAGACTTAAGGGCAGTAATACATACAAGACAAGCTGACACAATAATACAATTCAGCTAAGCAAATCCCTAAAACTTTAGAGCTTTTATCATAAGAGTATAAGATTGTGGAGAAGAAGGAGGAAAATATGGAAGGGGATAAAGAACATGACACTGGACAAAAAAGACATTAAATGACGAGTATGTAAGCTACTTACAAGGTGTTGTTGTTGTTGTTGTTGTTGTAGGGCTTAACGCCATTTTTCAGCACACGATAGGCTATACATGGCGGCCAGTATTAATGGTGGAGGAAGAAACTGGGAAATTCCCGAAAAGAACCACCGACCCATGAGAAGCTACTGGCAAGCTTTCTCACATATCCACATTCGCCGAATCCGAGACTCGAACCCACACAGACAGAGGCGAGATGGCAATGATCCGTAATGGAGAGCGCTTTAGACCACTCGGCCACTCGGGGCCCCACTTACAAGGTGTACTGACCTTGCTAAAGACTTACTGTATAGTGGCTGCAAGAATAGTCTAATGGCATGCTGGTTGTATACAAGCACCGATACTACTAAATCTATAAGGTCTAGGCGTGTGGCTTTACAACTCTCCTGAACACTTATCAACGCTAAGCTGGTCTTCCTGTTGATCACCTGTGTGTACCTGACACTGTCCATAAGGGGCCAAAATCCTTTGGTGGTTGAACCTACTTCATCTCAATGACACTTTAATGTTCTACAGGATGGTGTGTCAAGGGCTTAACAATAATTATATCACATTAACATCATTAAGGATAGTAGGATGTAATCAAGTGAAAACAACTGGAGAGTGAGAAATGTTCAACATATTTTGCATACCTGGCAAATTTCTAGACAATGGCAGGGGTTTCCCTTACATGATGGAGGAGAGTAGTGTATGTAAGGGGTGGGGAGAGTCAGTGTGCACAGCTTAAGTCAATGAAAATTTATATTTGAATACAGTTATTGTTAGCAGAGTTAATTAGATTGAACAGCCTTGTAGAAATACATTGCAAGAATTTTAAATTTAAGGGAAAAATTCTATAAGATTTTAATTACTTACAATAATACCTCAATAAAACGGTTTTTCCCCTATGTGAGAACAAAAAAACTGTCAAAAAATGAAACCTCTTCATTTGTTACTCACAAAAAGCTGGAGGTATTAATAAGCTAAGAAAACTTTCCAAAATCATGATATTCCATCCAATGAGACAACTGTAGAAATGTTCCAGAGTACTCAATCATCATTTATTATAACAGAGTTTATATGGATTTCCTGCTTGTCCTATTCGTCCCTCTAATATGCAGATTCTGGTATCACCTAAACTCATTTACCATATTCAACATAAAATCTGCACTGTGCAATGAAGTACTTACGTTTGCACATAAATTTCATGAGGTTCAGGCACATTATAATTGGCACTCACCAACAATATTATAAACAATGTTCCGGTGATATGTACAGACATACAGAAGCAATAGTTCTCACTGCTTATGTTTGGAGCTCTCCACTTTGGAGGTGGACTGACTCTCCCAAACTGGTTACACTGAATACAGCAAAATGGAAGATTAATTTTTTTAGACTTTTGTTATCCATTCAGTTTTGGTTTGGTCTGGTGTTTTACAACACAACAACATTAAGGTCATATGGTGCAGAGGAAATTAATAAAATGAACACCATGATAGTCAAATCCTGGTTTACAGACTAGACTCTCAGTTCCTCAACTTCAGCTCTACCGTACCCAGTAAACCTGTGCACCATAGAGAATGGTTTAACAATTTTAAATGTGTTTTAGTCTTTGATTTTACCTGGACAACATGCAGTATTTTCTACACAAAGTCTATTAAAGGCACTACTCTGAACTACACAAAGTCTGTTAAAGGCATTACAATGAACTACACAAAGTCTGTTAAAGGCACTGCTCTCAACTACACAAAGCCTATAACGGGCATTACTATGCAAAATCGGTTAAAGGCATTACTCTGATCTACACAAAGTCTGTTAAAGGCATTATACTTGACTACACAAAATCTATAAAGAGCATTACTACAAGAAGTCTATTAAAGGCATTACTCTGAACTACACCATGTCTATTAAAGGCATTACTCTCAACTATACAAAGTCTATAAAGGGCAGATTAAAATGGATGATCTACCATTCAATGAAGAGAAAATTAAAGAGGAACAAATCATGTAATGGGAATATATCATTTAATTCACATGCCTGTCTTGAAACAAGAGCCCCACGGGGGATTTATATCACTGAAGAATGCAAATTAACATGTATACTGAAACTGCAGAGGGGAAAGAAAAGTGTGGATCACATAGTTGCTACATTATCTAGTCATGTTGGCATAGTTTGTCTTCTTTCCTGGACAATATATAGAGGATCACTTTCTTGGCATATAAAGGACAAGTCATTTATACAACCACCATTGCTACTGCACATCTCCCTGCACATGGGGACTAAGCCTTCATGCATAACTTAGAAACTGTTTATAGATACCTTTAAAGTATGTACACTTACTGGGCACTAAGACGAGTTAATCTGTGCAGTCAGGATGTGTCCCTACCACACTGGAGCCCCACCCTTGGAGCCATAACTTAGAAACGACTGAGACCCCTCCCCAAGACAGCTGCAATGGCTCAGTGGTTATGGTGTTGGATTCAAAACCACAAGGTCGTAGGTTCAATTACCACCTTCTGATCAGCCTGGATTATCCTTAATATGCATAGATCTTGCTCACATCTGAACTTGTCTAAAATCTATATTATATAAAGTTACATATAACTTTACACCAAAAGCCATTGGGGGGAGAAAAATTATAATCAGTAAAAACAAAGTCTTTACACCAAAAGCCATTGGGGGGAGAAAAATTATAATCAATAAAAACAAAGTCTTAATTATTATAATTATCTTAATTATTATTACATACCAAATCTGATAAAAATCTGACCTGGAATATGGTTGCTGGAGTGTGACAAGTTCAGCCAGTTAGATGCAAGATCGCCTCATTAATATGCCTGGATGTTGCTCATAATCAAACTATTCTGAGATCTTGATGATATCAGCTTATATACCAAATATGATCACATCTGGCCAGAAATGTAGCATGCAGAGGTTTCACAATCTCAGCCATTCAAATGCAAGATCACTACATTAATATGCATGGATGTTGCTCACAAGTGAACTTACCCAAAATCTTTCATGTGATAAAAAAAGATACCATGACAGTTTATAAATCCCTTAAATCATCTTTAATCGTAACATGAGATATGATGATTACATGAAATGAAAATGGAGTAAACTGGGATGTAAAAAAACCAACAACACTCCCTTCTAAAATTCAAATGAATATATAATTTACATATGTCTGTGTGATAAGATGGACCAAATGCAAGATCAAATAAACATTAACTGATTTTAAAGTAAAAGAGAGCAAGAGAATCTTTCATAGCAGGCAAACCATCTATACTGGAAAACTTTCTTGATGTTAAATTTTCCCAGGTAAAATTTGGAAGATGGCCTTTACAACAAGAACACATTGAATAGCACAATACAGTATTTAATAGTCCTACATGTAGGCACCAGTAGGGTCTGGAAAACTTTGGAGATTATTGACCAATGGGTCTTGATCTTTGGTCAAGGTATGAGGCCTTGAACAAAACTTAATATGCAGAAAGCATTATTTTTTTATTGACTTACCATCAATGTGACCTCTGACCTTTAGACCCCAGAATCAATAGATTACTGTATTGCCCTATTTGCAAGTCATCCACAAGGTTCAGCCATGGAAAGTATTCTAGAATAAACGTTCTTCCTACAAACAAGATTAATTTTTCTGAGCAAATCAGTGCTGTGCAACGTCAGTGTGTAAGACAGCACCAATGTATTATGTGATCCTAGGACTGGGGGTGGTGAGGGGTTCTGGTTTAAAAATGTGAGTTGTCCAAAAACGATCTTGTATGGGTATAGGAGACTTAAAATTTCAAACATGACTGTCAAGTTTAAACAGCTTGACTGGTCCAGGAGCAGCCATTGGTATAATAATTAACCAATCAGGGAACCATTACTCTTGTAGATGAGACTAAGCCAATAAAATCACATGTCTAAGAGACAATGAATACATCAAACTGCAGCTGAATAAGTTGAATGGGTCGAGACCTATGTTGATTACAAGAATCAGCAGTAATGGAGACTTAAAACTGATCCAAAAAAACTGTACCTGAGAAAAAAAATAAAGCTTAAAAATGTACATCAATATGTAGATGGCAATTCATGAAAAAGCATCCAATGGCTGCAGATCTATGGTAGTTACAAGATGTGTGCATGGACAAATTAGTGGACAAACTGGCAGATGGAAAAGTTGATTAGAGAGCTCTGCATCTCAGTGTGGGACCCTAAAAATTGTACAATGGTGTAAAGTTATTCATAGATGTTGCCTGGGATTAAAAACAAGAATACATCCTGCCAGTTCCATATAGAGCTTGACTGGCTATGGCATGTTCACAAATGCCAGCAAAGGTGCATGTTATGGATGGTCCCTCATATTGTCCAATGCAATATATACGTTTTTCCAATATCCCTTAAACTCTTTATTCACCTTATCAATGACAGAGCAATTTATTATTTATTGTTCAACTTATAAGCCAGTATGAAGGACTGGCTGCTCCCATGAAGGAAAGTACATGTATTTTGAATAATGTCTGTTAGGTATTGATGTATTTTCACCATGCATACTGAGAATGGAGACCATAAATGCTATATGTCATAGCTATCAAAAACTGATGTGCAAAATCTTCTTGTGCAAATTCTGTACCGATACATACACATCTGACTTTGCAGCAAAAGACTATTGGGTTACTTCTCAATAGCAGTTAGGCCATCCTCTTTCACATTACAAAACAATTGGAAGTTTTAGATTATTAATTGCATTATAAATTCTGGACAAATGAACTGCAAGTCATTTACCTGAATTCGTCAGGAAGAAAATTAAACAAGTATTAAATCCAGATCAGTATGAAGGATACTGAACACACAACTTTATGGTGACTGTGGTACAGGGACATATGGATATTTCGTTTTTAAAAAATATGAGTTATGGGGATATATAAGATTTACAATTTTATATTAGAAATACTTAGAACTTGGACAATACATGGAAATTTAACTCAGATAATAGTTTCACAATTGTACCTTCTTCAGTTCCCAGGTTTCAGCCAGTTTTTCCACTCGCCCTCCAAGGAACTTAGTGTTCTTATTGCTGAGCAGGAGGAAGCCATGTTCCACATCTGTGGTCTGTGTCAGTCTGATTTTACTTCCCGGGGGCATGGTGAACCTGTCAGGATAAAAAGAAACTACTGAAACGGAATCATTGAGTCTTGGATAAATATAAATATATGTAGATACATACTGTGACACACAAAACTACTGAACTCATTTTTTTCAACATGGATACAAATATTGGACTCTGCTCTATATTAGGCTGAACAAAGGTAGAAATACTGCATGAAAAATGTACAGATCATTGAAAATTGTCACTTTTCTTTAAAAAAAACAATAAAGCAATCTGAATTTGATGTTTAAATTTTATGGCAGATGTACCTTCTTGTATTTGTATATCATTTTATCACTAAATCTGAAAGCTTTAAAGTTATTAAGTTCAAGGAAAAGTGAATTGGAAAATATAAAATGTTGCATCATGACACTGACCTTGAAGACAGCATTTCCAGTGTGATATGCAGCATTTATAAATGATGATTTATAAGTATACCAAGTTTCATTGCTTAATAATCACATAGTGGTAGAGTTGTAGAGTTGAAGTGAAAGTGCGATGGACACGTAAAAAATATACAGCCATGATCTTGACCTTGATCACAGCATGCCAAATATGGCATAAGACACACCTTCTAGTGATGATGGATAACTATACCAAGTTGCATCTCTTAATCTCGAACAGTTTTAAATTTATAGAGCGGAAATGAAAGTGTGATGAATGGATGGAAGGAGAGAAAGCACTGAGACTATGTTCCTGGTTTTTTTTTAAAAGGTAGGGGGAGTAGGGGGACCCCCCAAAAAACATTATTCTGAATTGTTACATAACATGAGACCCAAGTGGGCATGAGCACTCTCACATGGCAGACATCTGCCTAATAACCAAATGCAAGTGCAGTGGGCCAAGAAATCTTAGTAGGTTGCTTTGTGTTGAAATTTTCTCCAGTGCTGTTCAGATTTCTCCACAGAGCATTTAACTGTAGTGGTGCCAATACACTCATTTAAGTCCATGATGCTTTAGAACCTGACAATATGCAATGCACAAGTGCCAATATGCTTCAATGTTTCCCAAAATCCTTTAAATATTATTCTGCTAAGTAAACATCACGTTTCCCAGTTCATAGCCATATGACTCAAATGGCACATGTTTGTCCCACCTCTTGGATATATAATTAGGTAACCCAGATAATTACTCACTTCCTTAGTCATTATCTTTTGTACCTGACTTGGCCTGGCTATTGGTATGTGACATTTTAATACTTGTTTTGTCTTTGCATTGATGCAGTTATGTGATCTGGCAGTGTGCGCTAAATATATTTTTTAGTCATTTCTACTGCCAGCTCAAAATATATCACACATATTACATTTTTAAATGAAGCAAATTCTTAAGCATCATTCTTTGAAAATGGACCCACCACCTTAAAAAAATATCAAATTACCCAGCACCCAGCTAGTCCCATGTAGACTTAGCTATGAAAATCAGAGATTGAGGATTCTAATTCCAATGGCAGGATTTCTCAAACAAAACATTCAGAGATGCTGCCAATACTTTTGTCACAAAAATAAGGGGGAAGTAGAAAAAAGGAGGAGGAGGAGGAAACGGCCCCAGTTCAATATTTACCTAACACTTCAACACCCGTCTCTCTTTCTCTGTTAGATATCAGTTTAAATCAAAATCTTTTAACAATGTTGACTCTAGTTATATAAGAATTAATCTGTTGGTTGTTCTGAGCTTAATCTGTACCTTATCTGTGTATGAATATTGTTCTGTGCTGAGATACCCCTTTTAAAGTTGGCTGTCTGAGGGGGCACATACACAGCTAGCTTAGCCAACCTGAATAAGTTGGGAAACTGTTCATTATCATTGTTATGTACAATTTTTCATAGCTCATAGGTATTGACCTTTGGATACTTCTACTCCAAAATAAGATTTTTTACTGATATAAGCTCTGCCAAAGTTTCACTTTCTTAAATCAGTGCTTTGCTAGCTATTACGCATGATTTCTTACCTGCTCTATGATGTTGTATTAGGATTTTATGTCCATCAATGTTAAGACAGAGATATTTTGATCAAATATTATTTTCTTTATTTTTTTAATTTCTTTTTAGATTCATATATTCATTCTACCTTTTAAGGCAATACAGTTTTGAAGCATAACATCCTACAGGGCTAAATTGTTAAAAAAAAGAAACGAAATTGAACTCTATTTTTGAACTCTCTATATTTTAATTATGCTTGGTATTCTGCCTTTTCTACATTTAATTCGAAATACCACTGAAAGAGGGGCAGTCTGGCATGTGGATGGATGAATGAATGGATGGGTGAGCAGGCAGGCAGGTAGGTAGGTATACAGACAGACAGACAGATAGATTCTGGCTAATAAGAAAACCCCAAAGAATCATGAAATGTATTATTTTCTTAGCTTTGGTTCCTTCCACTGCATTGTTCATTTCCATGCAATATATATGCTCAAAGTAATGTCTCAACAGAGTTTTGAGCACAAGTTTGAGAGTTTGAGACCATTTTTAGCACTTTGTTTTTAAATCACACAAGCCTGATTGTTGTGCACATCTAGCAACCCACTTTCAAAACTTGATATGAAAAAATCCTGGTTTGTCTCTGGTAAACCACTTCCGTAAACCATTATCACAACCAAACTAGACCATATGGTACTTACATTTACAATATAATAAAATTATAAGTTGTCACTGATTCCATAGCAACATTGAAAAAAGAGAAAAAAATTTTAAACATGAGACTTATTACTTAAGTTTACTATTTACTGTTACAACATTAATGCATTTTAGCATAGTTTATGAAGAGAATACTGTTACCACATTAATGCATTTTAGCATGGTTTATGAAGAGAATACTGTTACAACATTCATGCATTTTAGCATAGTTTATGAAGAGAAAACTGTTAAAACATTCATGCATTTTAGCATAGTTTATGAAGAGAATACTGTTACAACATGCATGCATTTTAGCATAGTTTATGAAGAGAAAACTGTTACAACATTCATGCATTTTAGCATAGTTTATGAAGAGAAAACTGTTACAACATTCATGCATTTTAGCATAGTTTATGAAGAGAAAACTGTTAAAACATTAATGCATTTTAGCATAGTTTATGAAGAGAATACTGTTACCACATTAATGCATTTTAGCATAGTTTATGAAGAGAATGCTGTTACAACATTCATGCATTTTAGCATAGTTTATGAAGAGAATGCTGTTACAACATTCATGCATTTTAGCATGGTTTATGAAGAGAATACTGTTACAACATTCATGCATTTTAGCATAGTTTATGAAGAGAATGCTGTTACAACATTCATGCATTTTAGCATAGTTTATGAAGAGAATGCTGTTACAACATTAATGCATTTTAGCATAGTTTATGAAGAGAATACTGTTACAACATTCATGCATTTTAGCATAGTTTATGCAGAGAATACTGTAACCACATTAATGCATTTTAGCATGGTTTATGATGAGAATACTGTTACCACATTAATGCATTTTAGCATGGTTTATGAAGAGCATACTGTTACCACATTAATGCATTTTAGCATAGTTTATGCAGAGAATACTGTAACCACATTAGTACATTTTAGCATAGATTATGAAGAGAATACTCTTTGGTGATCTTCACTGGTGTGTCACTGCAAACAGTCTGATTAGACTGAATTAAACATAAAAACAAATTTCACCAGAACTACAAGCCAGAAATACTTTATGATAACAATATATATACTGACACGTTGGGTCAAACTACAAACAAAACATACCTTGATCTACCATTGCAAAATGTAATGGTAGATCACTCTAATTTGTTTGTTCTACTTGTTAATCCTAACAAAATGCACAGACCCAGATCTGCTGACACATTATGCAACGGCGGATCTAAGTCTATGCTGTTTGCAGTTGGAACCGCAAGTTTATTTTGTACACAAAGTTTATGACGTAGTAACCTGAATCTTGATCATTATCCTTGGAGAGTTTTATTGTTGTGGAGGATTTTAAGGCCACTCTTCAGCACACGATAGGTCATACATAGTGACCAGTATATCTCGTGGAGGAAGAACCTGAGAAAACCCCGATATGAACCACAGACCCATGGGAATCTACTATCAAGCTTTCTCACATACCCACACTGGCCTAGCCCAAGATGCAAATCCACACAGAGAGAGGTGAGATGGCAGTGATTGGTAAAGGCAAGCAGTTTAAAGCACCCTGCCATCTTGGGCACCCACTGGGAGTTTTAAATCTAGGCCAAATAAATAATAGGAGCAATAAACATTTCTTTGCCTCCATTGATTAATATCATATTGTATGTAATTAATAATACACAGATGCATCACTCATCTAGTTTGACGATTCTAGCAAGAACCATGCCTGAGAAATAAACTCATGACACAAAAATGAACCCAAATCAGTGAAGTGTGAAATAGGGATCACAGTAACCTATTTTTTCTGATGAGGTATGTAGTACTCAACAAAATGTAACCCTCACCAAGTTTCATGATTCCTGGTATTTAGGATGCAAAACCCCAAAACTTTAGTTATCAGTAAAACAAAAGTTTTACCTAAGCCAATAAGATGTAACGTTTTGACTACAGTGGCCATCATTTGTTCTAAGTGTGTCATGCTAATAGACACGTATACAATCATTAAGTCTGATGATTCTAGTATGTGAAGTGCTTAGGAAATAAACTTAAAACTTAACTAATGTTAATGAAGTATGAAATATCAGTCTCTGTGACCTACTTGTGTGATGTAGATGTAGTTCTCATCAAGATGCATATTCTCACCAAGTTTCATGATTCCAGGTATAGGATGCCATGTGTATATTTTTTTTTATGTGCGGACATGGATGCGAGATAGTCCAATAGCTCTCCTCTGCTTCGTAGAAGGGAGCTAAAACGTAAACTCAATTTGCAACATTTTCATTTGCCAACTGAAAAATGGTTATTTTGAAAATGTTTGAAAAAAGAGATTAGAAATATAAAAATCATTTGAATGTAGGAGGAGGAACAAAAATGACGTAACTACTTTGTCTTCCTGAATTTCATCAACCCTGCATATCTTTCTTCAGCCTGTTCCTGATCACTGACCAAATTTATTTGGGACACCTTGCACGAAACTGTTGAATGTTAACAACAAATGACTGTGTTTCTCACATCATTTTCAACACAATGCCTTACAGAATAAAGAAAACTAGGTCAATAATAATGTACTTTATTAACTTATTTGCCCTTCGTAAATCACTATGCCAAGCCAGGTCAAGTAAAGCTTTGCTCACTTGTGTAAGTAGATTAGCTGGTTAATCACCCATGATGACTGTAGTAAGGGCAGATAGACCACAGTCAAAAGCATAATGTTTTTTAGGTGCTGACTGTGGGAGAATCAGTGGTAAATCTGTATATATTTCTTTGTGATTTGGAAGATTCAAGAAAAAATAATGGAAGATTTTCCAGTTGCCAAATGAAGGACTATTTTATTTCAAAACAAGCACTACTTTAGGCAATCAAATGCCACTAGTGATTTTAGCAAATGCTGACAGGGGACCCCAAGTGGCCAAGTGGTCTAAAGCGCTCACCCTTACAGATCACTGCCATCTCACCTCTGTCTGCGGGGGTTTGAGTCTCGGGTTCGGCCAATGTGGGTATGTGAGAAAGCTTGCCAGTAGCTTCTCGTGGGTTGGTGGTTCTTTCCGGGTTCTTGCTCCACCATTTATACTGGCTGCCATGTATAGCCCATCTTGCGCTGAAAAATGGTGTTAAACCTGACAACAACAAATGCCAACATGAACCTAGAGTACAGCCAATACTCACAAAGCTTTCAATGTTTTATTTTGCTTGCTGCATAGCATGATACATACCCTATGTCTTTGAGGGTTTCTATCTCTATGGCATTACAGGATGTTTTTCCATCAGTAAGGACTAGCTTGAACATACGAGGAGCTGCTTGTGATTCTTCATGATCTGTTGGGGCCGAAACATTTCTGATCTTCATTATCTGAAGTACTCCTTTGCCTTCAATCTGTAAGCATGGAAATGTATTTTTTTCCAAATATAATTTATTTTTGTATTCAATTATCAGTAAAACAAATTGCAAAAGGTGCAACTACAGTGGTCCCCCTCTTATACGGCCACCCCTTCTGCACCGGGAAAGTGGCCTTATAAAACAGGTGGCCCTTCCAGACAGGGACTATATTTGTCAGATGTGTATGTATATGTGTATATAGCAGGAAAGCTATATATAACTAGGTAACATAAATTAATAGTTCTTATTCCTAGGTGTGGAATGTGAGTTGAATATTGTTGGCATGTGCATAACAAAACCATTCAAAAACGTTATTTAAATCTTGGTACATACGTTGTTACGTATTTAAAATAATTCTCTTTTCATTTACTCCATTTTCCCACTGCTACAGAATATTCTCTTTATCTTTTACGATCCTGATTATTTCAATCTTGCCAACACAAAATCTTTCGGCAAGTGAACTCTACCCATTGTCGTCAAGTCGAATAAATTGTACTTTTCCTTCTAAAGTATTATTTCTTCATTTAGGTGATGACATGTTAAAGTTTTGTAATGATTTATTGCTATGTTGCTCACTGTACAGTACTGTAATTTAATTTTGCAGACGAAACTTTCGTAAACAAAAAACCTTGTTATAAAGAAGTGATACATGTACTGTCACATGATTTTTTGGTCTTTGTCTGGTACCTCGTTATGTTCAAGGTTAATTGTTTCTGTGTGTGTGTGTGTGTGTGTGTGTTAATTCACAAAATCTATTTTTAGCCTATCTGACCGTGTTTTGTCAATTTAAACAAAAAAAACCCATCCACTATGTGAAGCCCAAAGTTCTATCAAAACAGTGCTGACCCCATTTCTATCTGACCATGTTATGATCTTGACAATTATATCCAGTCATAATCGTCAATTAAAAACAAAAAACAAAAAAAAACACCTTGTGAAGGCCAAAGCTCTATCAAAACATTGCTGACCCCATTTCTATCTGACATTGTTATGATCTTGACAATTACGTCCAGTCTTAATCGGCAATTAAAAAAAAAAAAAAAACCAAACCTGCTGTGTGAAGGCCAAAGCTCTTTCAAAACATTGTTGACCCCATTTCCTGCAAACGTCGGCATTAATCATATAATAATAACCTTAGTAGTACATGTACTTCAGCCAACATTTCTTTCAGTAACGAAAACCTGACATTTGGAAACAGACATTGGGAAATATAATCGGATTACTTACCCTACTGTATTTAAATATTGGTTCTGGACACATATTAATTATAAAATGTGGCTGCTTGTGAGGGGTAAATTTTACATTTGTGCACAAATATGTTGGCCACTGGTTGCGTTAGAGGGGTGGCCTTTCCTGAGGGGTACTTTTGAACACAAACTCATCGGTGCCAAGGGATTCTGGCTGCAAAGAGTGGATGGCCGCTAGTCAGGGGAGCATTCATGAGGGGAGCATTCATAAGGGGAACCACATTATTAAAATATATTTTAGGTAACAATTTAGAAAACAAGATATATAAGGTAGACTGATTTTACTGTTGTGAATTTCATTTGAAAAATTACTTGCTATAACAAAGGACTGATGCTCTACTGATCAAAAACAATTTCCAGTAGTACCGAAACCATCTCCGATATTCTTCTGCAATAAAATTTTCAAACTAGCCACTTTAGCAACCAAACTGAATGCAAGATTGCTACCATTTTCATTTAGGCCAAACTATACACCATTAGAAGACTTTTGCTAAAAGCATCATATTGATATGACCATCCATTCTGGAAAATTAGAGACAAATTGTCAAAACTGTCGTTATTGCAGCACATTTCAGGTTAGATCAGCACCATTTATATTCAGGACCTACTTGATGTCATTTGCATTCTAAGCAATGGCAATGATAAGCAATAGCAAGACTGTCAACATGGTTTCCATGGTGGCTAATTGGATGTCAGACTGGCAAAATTTACATTTAGTACCAACCAGACATCACACGATATCTTTCGAAAACCCAATACTGACATCTGTCAAGACATCATAATAAGTTTTCTCGTGAAAACCCATGCCAATATAATCTTTAGGAGTAGCGTTAACAAGATTTTCAAAATGGCTGTCACGGTGGTCCTACAGGACAAAAGATCAAAACCATTTTCATTTTGGAGCAGCTAGACATCATAAGAAGTATTTTAATAAAAGCCAGATGTTGATAGGACTATCCAGTCAGAAATAGCTAGACATCATAAGAAGTATTTTAATAAAAGCCAGATGTTGATAGGACTGTCCAGTCAGAAATAGCTAGACATCATAAGAAGTATTTTAATAAAAGCCAGATGTTGATAGGACTATCCAGTCAGAAATAGCTAGACATCATAAGAAGTATTTTAATAAAACCCAGATGTTGATAGGACTATCCAGTCAGAAATAGCTAGACATCATAAGAAGTATTTTAATAAAAGCCAGATGTTGATAGGACTGTCCAGTCAGAAATAGCTAGACATCATAAGAAGTATTTTAATAAAAGCCAGATGCTGATAGGACTGTCCAGTCAGAAATAGCTAGACATCATAAGAAGTATTTTAATAAAAGCCAGATGTTGATAGGACTGTCCAGTCAGAAATAGCTAGACATCAAAAGAAGTATTTTAATAAAACCCAGATGTTGATAGGACTATCCAGTCAGAAATAGCTAGACATCATAAGAAGTATTTTAATAAAAGCCAGATGTTGATAGGACTATCCAGTCAGAAATAGCTATAACCACATTTTTTCAAGACGGCTGTTGATCTAAACCATTTTTATTTAGGACTGACTAAACCTTGGGAGTAACAATAACAAATTTGTGCTAACAGATAGCAGAACATCAGAAAACAGACCTACCCACCTATCGAACCTCCTACCTACCTACCAGCTGTGTCAGAGCATACAAGACATACAACAATCAAAGACAGCATTCTTTTCCACATCAAACTAGAGGCATTATAAATCATAAAAACCATTGATTAATGTTGTGTTTGTATCATTTTTTTCAAAACAAAACCATTGCTCTTAAAATCTGCATGATAGGCTAGTATAACTTTAAACACCTAGAAGACAGATTTTGCTGTGTGAAAGTCACAGGTCAGTGACAGCCAGCAGGACACCTTGATTAACTGCTACACACTATTAACTACTACACCCTGATTAACCACTACAGGTGAGCCATTACACGAAAAACATGCAGCATCCACTCATCTGATTCCTATACTTTTTAGATATACAATACAAATAAGCTACTGAGGGTAACCTATCACAATATACAATGAATAGTCAATAAAATGGGAAAGTGCTTGAGAATGAACACAAGTCAGTGAAGCATGAAATATGGGTCATAGTGAACTACTTTTGTGATAAGGATGTAGTACTCATCAAATCGATATACTCTTCAAGTTTCATGTACCTTAGATTAACAGTATGTATAGTAGGTACAAAAACTCCAATTAATTAACTTAATTTCAGCAAGTATGAAAAGTATGTCACTCACTATGACCTTCCTTTGTGGAAACAGTGTCGTACTAATATAGATGACTACAATCATCAAGATTGATGATTCTATCATGAACAGATCTTCATCCTCATCTTCCACGTCTACTAAAACGATCACCATATAGGCTTGGCTTTGAGACAGATAAGTTAGGCACACAGTGAATGGATGAACTTGGTAAATTTCTTCAACAGCCAACTGAAACTCTATACTCGATTATAGGGTAGGAGTACGTTAAATGATTATCTCCACATTCACCATGGGTCTGTCTCATCAGGCACTATTCCATGTGTGGCACAGTATCCAGCCAACAAATTATATCATGAATATATGGCCCACCAGTACAGTTGGTGGCAGACCAATGATATGCCTTGTCATAACAGTAGGCATGGCTGGAAGGGCAGCTGAAAAGTGTGCTGGACAGTCGGCTGGTCATTCGGACCAGCTGCTGGTCAGATGGTCAGCTATATGGCCAGCTGGATTGTTGGTTTGAAAAGCACCAAGACAGAATGTGTAGTGAAATGGACATACTGACTCTATGGATCCCCATTACCACTGACAGGCAGACCAGTTAGGCTAGCTGATGTGATGGACCTTTGGTCATCAGTCAAGAGGAATGGCTGGCTGTAAGGCTTGGAAAACACCTTGAAGGAATGTGTGGCAAAGACAGCAGACCACCTCAACTGGTCCCAATGTAACTCTACATGCCACAGAATGGCCAGCTGTTATGTGGCATGGTTCGCAGTGTGACATACTTTGTTGTCAGTCAACCAGAACTGCCAGACAGATGGAATGACTGATTGGAAGTTGAACTGACATGGAGGAATGGCAATACGAACATCTTCATAATGTAACAAATACCCATGAGTCTAGACTTATAGGCCCAAAGGCTATGCTCAGACATGCAGTGGGAATTGTGACCTCTGAGCAGCTGAAATAAGGGAGGACACTCTCCATTCAATTCCCAGCCAATATTGGAGGTTACATCACTTTCCATGGACAGAGATTTGACTGATCTCTTCAAACTTGTTCACAAAACCATGGATCAAATTCCTTCTGACCACTTCACATATACTGCAGTATGAATACTTTGTGCAAGTGAGACACATATCTTGCATGTCCTTGCTGACTCGGGCACAAAACATTGTCACTGTTTAATCTGAAATGGCAAAAACAAAATATCGGAAATAACAATCCAAAAGTGTTCACATGTAACAAAAACAACACTGGAAAAACACTTTGTGCAAGACAGACACAAAACATGCATGTCTTAGTTGACTTTAGCAGATAACATCCCCAATGTTTAATCTGGAATGACAAGAACAACAAAAATATCAGAAATACAAATTAAAAAGAATTCCCATAGAACAAATTAACAATAGTGGAAGAACATTTTGTACGAATGAGTATTATGTCTCCTACTGGTGATGTAAAATTTCACACTTCACGCATTTCATCCCCATTTAAAAGAAATCATAAATAACCTGAAAGTGTTCAAGTATATCAATAACCACACTCATTAATTAAACAAACAATATGACATCCAGTGTGTGTCAATAACCAACCTCCAAGCAGAGAATGAGGAGAAGCAATGACAAGCTTTGTCATGGGTACACTGATAGTCCAACTGATACATGGTGACTACAATAATATCTCTGCTCTGCTGGAGTATGCAAAACTAGTACTGTTAATACTACTAAAACTGCTACTACTAGTATTAGTATTAAATACTATTATCAATATTATTATTATTATAGTTGTTTCTGATCAAAAGTTAGAAAGTCTCCCTTATTGTCTTTCACTCCTTCCTATTCTGCCTGAAGGGTGAAGTGACTTCTCCCTGTTTTTTTGAGACTAGGATGATCTCTGCACCAGTTAACGACAAACTTAGTTTGACCTCTAACTCACTATCCTCACCTTCCCATCACCACACCAAATTTTGACAGCAAGGAGAAGACGCTTCACCCAAAGATTTTAGTCCAGCCTGAGTCATGTAGTCAAATTCATAACATTCAGAATTCTGTGTGATTCTGAGTGATTTGGTTATTGGCTTTGGCCCCTTTTGCATCAAAATAAGGAATCACTGAAAAATCCCTACATTATGTTACTTAACTATTTATTAACAAACACATTTGATGAAATTTAGGCCCAGAATTCTATAATTAAAATATTTTTTCACAGCTATCTTTTTCTTCCGCAAAACCTACATAGTCTAATCTTCCCCTGTTGATGTCATCTGGAAGCCACCCAGAACCAATCTCTCTCAGGTCCATCTGTTGAGAAAAGATATCAAAATATAAACGAACTATAAAAAGTTGAATGACATTTTATATTATGAAAAACTGCATTTGCCATAAAAACAATACAACTGTAAAATGACCTATAATGAGAGAAAAGATTCCAATAGGATAAGAACAAAAATGAATGAAATTTCTTTATCATGAACAATATGTCAAGTTAAAAGCTACAACTGTATCTACTGAAAGAACACTACTGCCTGTGGCAATGCCAGCTGAAAATTGTGTAACTTAAATAGGTTACTACAAGATAAGGTACATCATGCATTTACTGTGGCATAAACAGCACAGAAAATGTTAACTTGAATATATTTAATTTTTAAAATGTCTTGCCAATGCCTTTATGTCTGAAGTATGGGTCAATACTTAATCAAATGCATTCCATCTCCAATCTTTGTGATCTCGGCATGGCTATTGTTTCCTTTCTCCTGGATACTCTGTGGCTTGTAACCCTACATACACCAGACTAAATCAAAGCACAAAATTGCTCAAATCTGCATATAAATGGATTCAACTCTTTGAACTATTTTTTGTGTTTTAACAAACTTCTTTATTTCCATGCAACACTGTCATATCCGTTTCCACTCAAAGTGAATAGCTTTGCAAATGTTAATCCTGCACCATGAATTTGGAACCCAAACTATCTCTTGGTGATCATAACTAGCTTTATCCAAATGCATGATGGGATGATGAATGAGTCTATTTTTAGAATGGTTGAACACTGCATATACAACTCAATTTGGTAACTGGTCACTTAGGATGTATCTGTAGCTGACCCAAAAAATGAAACAGATCAGGCCTTCAAGCACAAACTTATTCACTCACCCAAAAATAGAAGTGCAAAATAAAAAACCATCCAAATCATGTGGACCAAGATATAACAGGATTAGCATTAACCAAGCCATTCACTTGGAGTGGAAATGGACATGATAGTGTTTACATCAAAATATGAAAGTTGATTTAATCATTAAAAATATATATAAAAGAATTTAATCATTTTCATTCAAATTTTTCAGTGATACTGTCCTCTTTTTAACCAGATAAGGAAAGGGGTATAAGACATAGAGCATCATGAAGAAAAAAAAACACAACTGTAACAATGATCAACGAAGATCAGTGATCTTTCAGTTAAATAAAAAGTCTTCGGATAAACATCTATATACTTTTATGCACATATAGACAATGTAACCCTTGTTATATGTAAAAAACTCACTCACTATAAGGACCTACATTATAACAAAATTCATGTTATAGGGCAGGTATGGTCACAGATTACATTTCGTTATATTCGTAGAATTATATACTTCATTATAAGGCAGATCACAATCGACGTTGATTATTCCCAACCAATCTGCACAAACCCAGATCTGCCAACTTTGTCTGTACAGTCTGCAGTTGGATACAAGAGTATCAGGGGTCAAGCTAGACTTGAACTTAAGGTAGAAGTGACTTCTGCTTGTGGACAGAGTAGGGAGAAGTGAGAGCTGAACAGGGAGAAGTGGGAACAAAGCAATATATGCATGTGTTTTTGTTCTCTTATTTGAATTGTTTCTTCTATTTCTCATTATGCATTAAGCATTGGTTTTAAGTAATACTTTATTTTCAAGTTGAAAATTCAATGTTATATGTTTCTTACAGACACTTTCTGTAGGTGTATAAAATTATTATATTCATATCCATTGTATTCATACTCAATAGTGTGTATGTTTGGATTGAGGTAAATGCAGTTTATATTGGTCATATGACTTTAAAAAAGCACAACAGAAACTGTTGTTGTTGTAGGGTTTAACACCATTTTTCAGCACAAGATAGGCTATACATGGCAGCCAGTATAAATGGTGGAGGAAGAACCCGGGAAAAGCCTGGAAAGAACCACCAACCCATGAGAAGATACTGGCAAGCTTTCTCACATACCCACATTGGCTGAATCTGAGACTCGAACCCACGCAGACAGAGGTGAGATGGCAGTGATCCATAATGGTGAGTGCTTTAGACCACTCGGCATCTTGGGGCCCCCCAACAGAAACTGTACATTGTAATTAATTTTAACTGAGAGCAGTAATAAGATTACAGTACTGTAATTGCAAGTTGGTAAAAATGCTTAATCAACTACCACTTAAAAAATCTTTTTACTGTCTGAAAGTTCAACATCAAATGGCAGTCAAAGAGATTTCTAAACTACTTTGAAACAACCCCTGTAATATGTACATGAAAGCAAATGCACAAGTGTCTTCATACCATACTGTTCATCAAAATTTCATTGTTGCAGATAAAGCATTACTATAAGGGCTGTTCCAGTAAAATATGCATGAGACCCAGGGAAGGCACTTTTAATGTAGAATATTCACCCATAGATGCAATTTAGAATTTTTTATTATTTTCATATGAACTCTTTGGGTAATTTGAGTACTCTGGCATAAATTTTTTTTAAAGTGCCTTCCCTGGGTACCACGTATATTTAAATGGAATAGCCCTAACTATTCACAGACAATACTGAAGCATTAAAGTTGATATATGAATGAACAAGACCCTTCTTTCCAACCGAATCAACACAACTAAGAACAAGTAAGGTGCCATGCATAACATATGTAAGTGCATCTATTTTTTAAAAGACGGATTTTCCTAATATAATCACTCACTTTCTAGCTCCATTGCAACCATCCATTAATAGGGTTGCAAATCTATGGTTTTTGCCTGCGTACTTGTAGTAACATCATACATTGGTTAAATAGTACATGCTTAAAATAATACACTCCCTCAATCCATGAACTTAAATGCCAATAAAAAGGCCACTTTTCCCAGAAGCAATAAAATTAATATCCATAAATATAAATGAATTTGCAGATAGTCTGATAAAAAAATATCAAGTTAGCTTTTGAAAAATACAGTCAAACACAATTTGAGCAAAATCTGCTATGAACAACAACCTGTCATTTACAACCAACATCTTTACTGCACCAATTGATTCTATTATATAAATTCAATGTCATGAGCAACTGCCTGCTGAACACAACCAGCAGCCAAGATTTTTTTGCAAAATATGTGTTCAACACTGTTATAATCAACTGCATTGCAAAACCAGGTATAAGCACCACTGTAACTGGCCTTTAATTCTTTGTAAACATAATCACTGAAGAAGGTCTGCAGAGAGCATATTATTCTAAACCCAGATAAATTGTGCTACTGGTTTCCTTAAAGCAGCATCATATGCCAATGACCGTGCATCAGACTCAGTGTCATGAACCACAATTATAGTGCCCAAGTCATGTAAATGCCCATTTTGATTAACCCATTCCTTCCTTAAAGAAACCATCATGGGCATAAACAATTCATATATTGTTTCTTTAATACCAATATTGTCATGAGAGATCATTTCACCCATCTTTCATGGCAGTATGATGAGTATGTCATTTGTCTATGGAATTAATATGTAATGTTTTATTTGTCTATGGAATTAATATGTAATGTTTTATTTGTCTATGGAATTAATATGTAATGTTTTATTTGTCTATGGAATTAATATGTAATGTCTGCAGTGAATGAGGTCTTTGTCTCTAAATAAATTATTAGAAATTTTTGGACAAGTTAATTAATTTGTCATTATGATGGTTCCTATTGTTTGTTGTCTGGACAAGTTAATTCTATAGTCACCACTCAGGTGGCCTAAATGGCTGGAGTGTCTGCCTCTGATGCGGGAGGTTGCGGGTTGCAGGTTTGAACCCCAGCCAAATCATAACAAAGATTTATAAAAATGGTATTAGCAGCTGCCTTGCTTGGCACTCAGCATTAAGAAGATAGTGTTAGGACTTGATGGCCTGGTGTCAGGATAATGTGGCTTGGTGGGACATGATGCTACACATCTGTGGCATGATGCCCCAGTGCTAGACATCAGTATAAACTGCCACACTGCAGGCATCATAGTGATGTGACTAAATTTGTAAAAGCTACATTAAGAATCTAAATCATACATATAATTCTATAGTCACTGTACACTGTAGGTTCCTTTGTTTGTTGTATGGGCAAGTTAATTCTATAGTCACTGTATACTGTAAGCTCCTACTGTTTGTTGATCTATTGATGTTACATTCGTTAAAACATAAACATTCATCTAACCAGCTACGTTGTGAATTAATTAAGCATTTGGCTTTTGTCTGTAAATAAATATATTCTGCTTTCTGGACGAGTTAATTCTGTGTTTTGATTTAATCGGTAAATATATATTCCGTATCAGAACTGCTGCAAATTTGTTAACATCTTCATATGAATGTTTTATAATAACTAAATCTCTGTATTGCTATGAAAAACTATTTTGAGATAAATGTATGTAATATGCTAAGATAATAAAAACATCTACATTGATTGTATGTATTTTTCCTTCTTAAACCCAGATGTGCTTCAACAATGAAAACTGAAACAGACCACCTTCATTAAGAGACCACATTTTGTTGGCAGAATGGGTGGTCTCTCAAGAGAGGTTTTACTGTATAACGAATTTTCAAAAAGTTCTTTAAAAAGATAACTTTTTTCTTACTTATAAAAAAATATAGAGAAAACAAAAGTTCAATAAATTATGCACACATATATTATAAAATTAACATTTATAATAATCTCACTGCTTCATAAATAGAGTATTAAACAGAATTAATGTCCTATCTTTGCATCTCTGCAGTCTCATGTTCGATCCCAAGCTGCAACATGCTAGACTAACTGTACCCCTATCCAAAGCTGGTGGCTTTGTTCTGGATTTCCATTTTCCCCCTCTCCATCATGACACCAACTGACCTATCCATAATATATAGCATGAATGTCAAATAAAGTTAGATTTCAAACCACTTTAATACCTATTTCATTGCACAAAATATCTTCTGACTTACATCTAGCGCCTATTTTACTATTAATTTCACACTGCTCCGGTGGCCCAGCGGTTAGAGTGTCTGCCTCGGATGTGGGAGGTCAGTTTGAACCTGGGCCGAGTCATACCAAAGACTTATAAAAATAGTACTAACAGATGCCTTGCTAGGTGCTCAGCATTAAGAGGTTAGCGTTAGGACTGGTTGGCCTGGTGTCGGGATAATATGACTGGGTGGGACATCATGATTCATGTTTCCAGCATGATGCCCCAGTGCTAGATGTCCCTATAAACTGCCACACTGCAGACATTGTAGCGATATGACTGAAAAATTGTTAAAGCTACGTTAAAAATCCAAACACACACACACACAATTAATTTCACTGATATTTAGTGGCTTACATCTAGGACCTATTTTACTATTAAATTCACCAAAAATATCTCATGACTTACATCTGGGACCTTTTTTACTATTAATTCACCAAATATCTCATGACTTAATCTGGGGCCTTTTTTACTATTTAATTAACCAAATATCTCATGACTTACATCTGGGGCCTTTTTTACTATTAAATTCACCAAATATCTCATGACTTACATCTGGGGCCTTTTTTACTATTAAATTCACCAAATATCTCATGACTTATATCTGGGGTCTTTTTTTACTATTTAATTCACCAAATATCTCATGACTTACACCTAGGGCCTTTTTTACTACTAAATTCACCAAATATCTAGTGACTCACGTCCAGGGCCTTTTTTACTATTACATTCACATCAGTCTTCCCATCTTCTATATATTCTTCTATGCCTTCGTCTGTCAGGTACCTGAAATACAACAACGATCCACTAAACTCATAATAATGTTCTCCCTACTTGCTTAAAATGAATGTATACAGAGGAATTCATCTTTAGGAAACTTAAATGAACAGTAAAGTTGTTTATTATTCACAGAATTTACTTAAAAATAGGAGTCATACATTTTTTTTTATAATCATTTGAACTTAGATGAATATGTATTAAGTATAAATTTTGCCAATTGTAAGTTTTGTTTATGAAAGGGAACATTGTGTAAGATACTGAATTTTACCTCTTAACATTCATGTTACATCTCAATGTTTTCCAAAAGTTTCATAGTACATGTATTATAAAGCTGTATTATAAAGTTGCCAGTGTTACTTAATTTTTAAAGAATGACATGGGGCAATTCCAAAAAAGTTTCATAAGTACATGTATTGCAAGTTACCCATTAAACTTAATTTGTAAACACCTGACATGGGGCAATTTATTTGCATATGAATGATATTACTATAAACTGCTACACTGCAGACATCATTGCGATATGAATCAAATTATTAAAGTTACAATAACAAATTTTAAAAACACACATACACACACATACTTGTTAACTAAATGACACAAGCAAAACTGTATCGTGTTCATATTGTTTTTAAACCACAGCATGCATATACAGATGAAAAACAAAGTTGTGTACACTGTTCCCACATGCTACAACTTTCTTCCTTTGTCTGCCATCCTTTGGCCTATATACTCCAACGCTGTATTATCGCGGGCTCTATATTATCGCGGCAAACGGGATTTTCCGATTAATTTTGGACACACACGTCTAGCGGTTGTTTACAGATGTAAAGCTGTAGCAGTAAGGATTCAAATATCTTAAAGCACAATTTCCTCTAAAATGTCAACATTTTTTATAACTTTACGATGAAAAAGAATGAAGATCACGTTTTTGTAAAGTTCATGCAATTATGTTGATCATCATATAAAAAACTCCAGTCGAACATGCTATCCCTGCATTGGCTTTGGTTACGAAATATATTCAGTGTATCGTCTGATGTTTGATGATTATAGGTCATATACTGATGGTGACATACATGTTCTTACAAGGCCAAGGTTGCAATTTCATTTCATGGTAGCCAATATGGACCAACATTCACAAAATGTTGCTTATGATCATATTTCTCGTACGTACATAAACTTTCTTTAAATCAGTAATATTTCAATATTAATAATAATAATATTAATAATAGTTGTTATACAGTTACATTTCTTTGCCCATTTTGCATTTGAAATACATATAAAGTTAAATAATTGTTGCATTTAATTTGTAATGTTGTTATTCATGGATTCTGCATGGATTTACACTTGAATTACATTTGTGTGTTCGATTTTATCATTGGATCCTTTCCTTTATTGTGGAAATACTAAACCAGTACAAGCGTGGACATTTCTTCTCATAGGTAAGTCGTATTTTATTTATATTATAATACCTGTGTGCTACCGTACGTAAGTTCAGCAAATACCGCGATAATATAGAGTTGTTCCCCCATGGTACGTTAAACTGGGTCAGCCATCGTATGCTGTTTTATTTACATTTGAGCACTTCGTTTGACAAAGATTTTTTTATAGGAATAGAAAGAGGGAAAGTCATTCAAACTTTACAAATTATAAGTAAGCAACAATAGCAAAACAGTTTTAATATGTACCAGTAAGAACATTAAGTACCGCGATAATACAGCGTTCCAGGCTATCCAAATTTACAACAAAAAGGATATTTTTTAAATACTCTTTCCTCTTAGCTGCAAAAAATCATGATCAAAGAAATTCCGATATTGAAGCATTAAGGATGGGTACAGGTGGAAGCGAGGAGTGGTCTTTGTAAATTGCTTCGGCCATCCCCACCCCCACCCCCTTTTTCTCACGTGTAAGATCGGACTTAAAACAGACCCCGATTTCAATGAATGCAAGATAAGAGTCGTCTCAATTGTTTTAAGTGTACAATGAAATATCCCTCTTTAATCCTTGCATATGAGCAATGAGCCTAGACACAGTATCAGAATTTTCAATCTTTACCATCCTAGAGATCTGAGTTCATCACCTGCCATCTTTCAAAGAAACCGAACGAATGTTACAAGAGCGGATGTGATTGGCCCCGTATATAAGAATGGGTTTCAGAGCATCATATGATTTAATTCGTGTACATTTGTGCACCACAATATACAAGATATGCCATTTTTCTGTTAAAAAAGTGATTTATCTCAAGTATCTTTCTTTTCCAACTGACAAGTCGAGGAACAGGACAGAGTATCGGACTAACTTTTAGTGATAACCCATTTGGACGTGTACGATTAATCCTGAATGTTCACACGTATTTGTATTGAGGCCAAGTTTTTGTAGTCGGACAAGTCGCACAAATGGACAAACTGTGTTTAAAAGTCTGTTCGTGTAATAAAATAAATAGCAGTAATTCATTAGAGCAATTTTACCGACTTTAACAACAGAGATGAACATGAACTTTACAAATCTACAGGAAGACATAATTTTATTTTAATTTTGTCCGAGTTTTAATCTACAAACGTCAGGAGACCAACAAGTAGATCTCCGAATTTTTTCCACTACAAGTAATGTCAGAAAAAAAAAGCGGAGATCTACTTGTTGGTCTAATAGAACGTTAAATTAGTTCCTGTATCTTCCATCTCCAATTCTACCTAATAAACCAATCAAACTCTAAATGTTGACATGCTGGTGCAATTAAGCCGATTCCTCTTTCAACACTAACACGTATGTTTCGAAAGTTTAACACATTAAATTTTGGGCGTTCAACTTCACCTTCAACGTAGATATTTTAGAAAATCCGCTAAGCAGACAATAATTATTGTATTAGCTGCATCACTGACTTACACAATTTTTTTAAACTAAGCAATACAATGATACATTTTGTTCAGATCAATATTCAACAAATGCCCAACGTACACATGAATTAGTACAGTCTGAAACTAATCGTTTGAAAAATTGTTAAAGCTACGTTAAAAATCACTCTCTCCCCCCCTCTCTCTCTCTCTCACACACACACACACACACACACACACACTTTTCTTAATAGGGAATACGCGAACATTACAGTCATCAAAACCCAATTTTAGTGCTCTGTACTGTAATTTTATTCATTTTGTCAGAATTTTATTTGCTACCGAAAGCCGAAAAAGGTGTTATATTATTTTAATAAAATATTAATTAATGCATTTGTTGATTATTACTTTATATTTGTGGACAACTAGCAATTGAGACGGTGCAAGACATTTAATCGAGTTGCTGCTTTCTGACAAATGTTAGATATATGCAGGCCCGGCGCGTGGTGTTTTGTGTGTGTGTGCGATGAATGTTTGGCGCCTTTCCAAAAAGATATTATCGAAAATTTCCACAGATGTCAGAAGAGTTGGCACATATTATTTGGCGGCGGCGCCTATGTGAATCGCGCACTTCGCACACGCAACCAGCCGGGTCTGGATATATGATTGTTACAAATTTGGTTGAGATCAACTCCAAAGAACTCCATGCAGTCCTCCTAGAGTATATCATGCTCTTCTATGGCGAAATTAGAAAAAATAGATGGCGCTGAATCGGTGTTATATGCACTTGTGCGTAGCAATCACACTCACATGGTGATGCGTGCTTAGTCGTGAAGGAATATGGGCTGGTGTGTGCAGGCAAGGCGTGGGTGCCGTTTACCCGCGAACCTGGGTTCGAATCTCCGTAGAGTACGAATTAAAAATTCTCTAACCTGTATGATAGTATTATATATATATATATATATATATATATATATATATATATAGTGTTAGTGCGCGTATCTGTAGTGAGCCATTTGGTGATTACGTGCAATTATTAAAACTGACATTTACATATTTAGAACTATACCTTTAATTGGCACTATATAGCCATTATTGTGCTGACGTGCCTTTAAACGCTAATAATACTCTCACATGTAGCAGCTTATATTTGCGAATATTCCTGATTACTTGTATAATTTTACATAATGTTCATGCATTTAGTAATGGAACGCAAAAATAAAATAAACAGAGAACCCCATCAAGCCCCTCTCTCCATTTTCTTTAAAAGACAAAACACATATCATGAAGCTCTGTGAAAAATGGAATGTCACAAAGATGACATAAAAAAATTCACATAAGTTTTGTACAAATTATGCTGATCCGTCAGTTGGGTAGGTGTGAAGTTGTTAAACCAGTCATGTTGTTTTAATTTTCAGCAGCCAAATTACAAATCAAATTTGAAAAATTATTGGACCGATACAAATAAATAAATAAGTATATAAACACACAAGATTCAAGTAGTGTCTACATATCCACTATTGTGGTAGAGTCCTTTGAAAATTGACTAAATCTCATTAATTTAGGATAGTTATACCCTCAGGTTTTGGCCAAATGCCAGGCTAGCAGGCGAGGCATTTCGCTCATGCCACTTATGAATGAAATGTTGATTGCTTCGAGCTACAGCAAGGCACGTAAATATTTTATTGCTTCCTTGCAACAACCGATGTGTAATAATCAGACTGGATTTAGCGAAGAAATTGAAAATAATTTCGTGAATGAGATGAGTGAATCTGATACAATACTCAAGCGCATAAAGTCCAGCAATGGATTTAATGGAATGATGCCCACCGACTTCAACAACTGATATCAAGGTTTAATATTCTTCCTGAAAAGAAAAATAATCAGAACATGTTACTTCAACGAGTAGTCAAACAAGAATGAACGCATGGAACTTCTAAACAAACAGGATTGAAATGGCTGATCGATGTAGATAATTTATACACATATATGAACAATGTATGATTTGATCACCAATCTGTGCAAAATTATGAATAATGTATGTTTGATCCACTCAAAGCATGTATACATTACTGATTTTCACTCGGGTATTGATTAAAAAATGGAAACTATGTAACTCGAGGCGTCCAGTTGGCAATCACTATTTCCGGTACCACATCCATCAATAGCCAAGAAGCCGCGACCGCTCAGTTTGCAGAGTATTCTCAAGGGCCTCCGGCCATACCACAGGTGTTCGACGCGAGCTTGATGTTAAGAAAAAAAACAATAATCTGAAGGAAAAAATCATACAGAGTGACAAAAATACCTCAGATTACCCCAATGACCCATTCTGACATTTCTCTTATATAGTATAATAGAGAGGGTCCAATGTCAGAACGGGTCATGTTGGTAATCTGAGGTATTTTTGTCATTCTCTATGATTTTTTTTGTTCCTTCAGATTATTGTTTTTTTTTGTTTTTTTTTTCTTAACATCAAGCTTGCGTCGAGCACCAGATGGCCATACAGCCTCGTTGGTCTCAAAGCTTTGGTCCCTCGCTGCGAGTAAACCAGTTCCGTTTATGCACAGGAGTCTGCAGTTTTATCAATAAAGCACGACGAAATTTCTGACAACATGAAATCACCTTACCGGTATTATAAATTAACACATTTTATTTATAATACCGGTAAGGTGATTTCATGTTGTCAGAAATTTCGTCGTGCTTTATTGATAAAACTGCAGACTTCTGTGATTTATGTAACCAACGTCACAATAGTGCGCCAAGGATGACGATTGCGTCCGTAAAGTGGACAGCTTTAACTCGCTGTATTTCGTTAAAACAACGAGAATTTACTCTATAAGTACCTTGGTTGTGGTAAAATTCAATAGCCCGAGAACTCGAAGTAAACGAGTTTATCATGGCAGGTACAGTACTTGCGCGTGCAGCGATGGGTAAACAACTCAGTATTTCGAAAATACCCACGGTTAAAAATAAACCAGGATCGGGCAACAACGTACGCCGAAAGGAAACCCGAGTATATTTTAGTTCATATATATAATGTATAAATATTTTACTAAACACAATTCCGTGACAGCTAGTTAGTTCGTAATGTGTTCATTTTAAACTGTTATTAAACGAACTTACTGATCCGGATTGCTAGTGATGGCTTTAAAAAACAATGGTATTTGGTTTGATCTATCACAGGCGGGAAAATTTTTTACTATAGAAATTGAGTACACATTCTACTCGAGTCATTCATTCGAATATGAAATGGAAAAACGACTGAATGGTCCCGAGTCAAGAGAGTATGAAATCAAATTTGTGCCATGGGAATGATTTGACATTACTTCAGATTACAGGGTATGTGAAACTTCAATACACTTTAAGCCTTAGTAAAAAAAATACAAAATAAAACCCCTCTTTAAAACGTGTTCCAATCAGAAAAGAATTCATATGTATAGTATTATAACTTTAAACAGAATATCGTCTAAGGATTCAATGATTTATTTAACAGTTATGTAAACCAAGCAGATTTCAACAAATTTCTTATCTTAACATCTTTTTCGAGGTAGTATTTGTGATTTGCTTCATCGTTTCTATGTGGCATCATATTAATTCCACATATTATTTGATTCCCAATCATCAGGAACTTGTCAGTTACAAGGTAAAGTCCTATAACTATTATCTTCCAAACTGTATCGTGGTGCACTATGACAGGAGCTAACCTATTTTATAATTTTTCATACAAACATTCCCAAAATTCTTCAAAATTGTCACATCGTATTGAAATATCCTTCACTGAATAATATTTATTCAGATCTCTGAGTGTTTGCATGGTGAAAGTTGCAAATCTAATGTATTTTAATCGCTGTTTGAATTGTTAAGTAATGAATTGCTTGAAGATGAAGGTGATTTACCTATCATGCAAAAAAGTAAGAAGCTGATATATATATATATATATATATATATATATATATATATATATATATATATATATAAGCTCAAACGATTTCAGAAAGACGTCTTCAGTCTCATGAATAACAGTATATTCGATACAGAGATGGAAAGTCTCAGGAAAAGAACAACAGCAAAAATATGTACAGATGAAAATAATTTTTTCAAATGCCCGAAAGATCTATCGTTTATCAGGAGAACAACTATTTCCAAAGACTTGGTCAGTTTTAAAACAAAGAAAGCAAATTAAGCAGATCATTTTATAGTGGATTTACAGTGTAATCTAATGGGTGCAATTTTAACTGCAATGAGGTGAAGAATAAATACAATAATAGAATGAAACTGATCCTTAATGTTACAGATTCATGGAGAACAACAAACTAAAATAAATAATAATGACAGCATGATAAGCGTTTTGAAGACAACTTAGGATTTATCTATTTGAGAGTTTGATAAGTTCAGAGAATGAAGGACGTACCTTTCACTGAATTTTTCTGTAAGTTAAATATAGTAGATACATTAGAAAGTGAGTTACCTAATGAGCCTTATAGGGAGCTAGATGATTTTTCTTTACTCAGCTTATAAGAGGTAATATAGACTGTTATAGTGGTTAGAGGCGTTAGTTTTATTTGCAACGGATATATAACTGGTTGTTGGATAATGGATGACTGATTGGTAGATAGTAGATAAATTATTACTGGATATTTGGTAATTGATTGCTGGATAGTATGTAAACTGGGCGTTGATATAAGTAATTCTTGGTGAATAATAGATTATTGGTTGCTAAACAGTAGATAAATGGGTGTTGGATATCAGAAAACTTGGTTAATAATATATAACTGGTCGGTGGATATACATGGGTGTCGATAGTAGATGATTGGTTTTTGGATAGCAGATCACTGGGTGTTGATGTAAATAGCTTTGTGTAGGGATAGCAGATAACAGTTTGCTGGACAATTGATAACTTGGTTTTGATAATAGCGGGTTGGTGAATACTTGGTCGTTGAGTGCTGGATATTATACAGCTAGGTGTTTAACAGTTCGTAGTTAGATATTTAAATGTAAAGATGATGATAATATTATTATATTAGTTTGTTTTGGCGATAAGAGTATATAAGTCGGTCTTGGATATGTATGTATATATGTATATATATATATATATATATATATATATATATATATATATATATATATGGGTGTTGATAGCAAATAACCGGTTGGCGAATAGTAGATAACCGAGTGATGCGAGTGATGGGTAGTAGATAACTGGTTGTTGGATAATAAATAGCTAGATAGTGCTGATATTATATAATTGGTTCGTGGGTAGTAGATAAGTTTGTGTTGGATAGTAAATAACGGGTTGGTGGATAGCAGAAAACATGGCACTGACTAGTAGGTAACATGCTTTTGATAGTAGATAATGGGTTGGTGAATAGCAGGTCGCTGGTTACTGAATGTTAGAAATTCTAGATGGTGAAATGTACATCACTGGGTGTTGATAGTAGATAACGGGTTGATGGAAAGTAGATAACTAGGTGTTGATAGTATATAATTGGTTGGTGGATAGTATATAACTGAGTGCTGGATAGTAGTCAGCTGTTTGTAGTTAGTAGATAAATGGGTGCTGTATAGTAGCTCACTGGCAGGTGAATAGTAGATTAAAGCGTTCTGGATAATATATAACTTGTTTTTCTGATGGTAGGCGATTGGTTTGTTGGCTATTAGATCACTGGGTGCTGGATATTAGGCAGCTAAGAGGTGGATAGTATATAAGTGGATGATGGATAGTAGAGAACATATTTTTGATAGTAGATAATTGATTGGTGGTGAGTTGGTCACTAGATCTTGGGTATTAAACATCTAGGAGGTGGATAGTAGATACCTGGGTATTGATTTGGAAGGATTATAACAATGGTCATTTTGTTTAAAATAGGAGACTATGGTCAATTAGGAATATTATTACGACAGGCAACGAACGGGCATTATAGGAGAGTCGATATGCTTTTTTTTAACTTAATTTATAAGATTGTTCGAAGAGGGTAGTGGTGAACTTTAATTATTTTTTTCTATACCCATTCTTTAAATCCTAACCCGTGTTAATAGGATGGTAGTTTTATATAAAATAGGAGAGTATATTAGTTGCGGAGAATATATATATATATATATATATATATATATATATATATATATATATATATATATATATAATGTTATAATAGAACATTCTTATAAATTAAGTTAAAAAAGCATATCGACTCTTCTATAATACCCGTTAGTTGCCTCTACAAGATCAGCCACTCTTCATGATGTTCATCGACCTCACCAAGGCCTTCGACCTGGTCAGCAGGAAGGGCCTATTTGAGCTTCGCAGGAAGATCGGCTGCCTCCCAAAACTCCGCAGCATGATAATCTCCTTCCATGCCGATATGAAGGGAACAGTCCTGTATGATGGATCCTCCTCAGACTCCTTTCCTATCAACAGCGGCGTGAAGCAGGGCTGCGTACTGGCGCCGACCCTTTTCGGGATCTGCTTCTCCCTGCTTCTGTCCTACGCCTTCGACTCGTCCACTGATGGCGTATATCTGCACATCAGGTCCGACGGGAGGCTGTTCAACCTGGCATGACTGCGCTCGAAGACCAAAGTAAGGTCGGTGTTCATCAGGGAGATGCTCTTTGCTGACGACGCGGCTCTTGTGACCCACACCGAGGATGCCCTCCAGAGACTGGGAGACCGTTTCGCTGATGCCTGCAAGCAGTTCGGGCTCACTATCAGCCTGAAAAAGACAAACGTCAGCGCGCAAGATGCCACCACTGCCACCCTGGAAGTAGTCAACAACTTTACTTACCTGGGGTCAACCATCAGCAACACTCTCTCGCTCGATGTGGAGCTGGGCAGGATGCTTGGAAAGGCAAACACCATCATGGCCCAACTAACGAAGAGGATGTGAGAAAACAAAGTGTTGACAGAGCACGCCAAGATCCAAGTCTACCAGGCCTGCGTTCTCAGCACTCTCCTATATGGAAGTAAGACCTGGAGCACCTACATGATGCAAGAGCGCCGGCTCAACTCCTTCCATGTACAATGCCCAAAACGCATCCTGAACATCAGCTGGCAAGACCGCGTCCCACACAGCGAGATCTTGCAGCGTACAAGTATCCTCAGCATGTACTCCCTGCCGAGCAAACGCCGCCTTCGATGGCTGGGACACTTCCGACGCATGGAGGATAGGAGGCTGCCAAAGGACATCCTATATGGACAGCTGGCCACTGGCACCAGAAGAGTCGGCAGTAGTATGGTGGGGCGACATAGCGTCAATGGGAAAATACATTACGGGACCCTAATATCGAATATAGCGTCAAGATTTATAGCGTCAAAAGCACACCCTGGGGTGATATAGCGTCAATAGGAATTTAACATGGGAATTTTAACATGGGTGGGCCTGTATAGCGTCAAGATTTATAGCGTCAAATGGTACACCCTGGGCCTGTATAGCGTCAATGGAAATTTAACATGGGAATTTTAACATGGGTGGGCCTGTATAGCGTCAAGATTTATAGCGTCAAAAGCACACCCTGGGACGATATAGGGACAATGGGAATTTTGTATAGCGTCAAAAACACACCCTGGGACGATATAGGGACAATGGGAATTTTGTATAGAAGCACACCCTGGGACGATATAGCGTCAATGGGAATTTAACATGGGAATTTTAACATGGGTGGGACTATAGACGGACAAGATTTATAGCGTCACGTAGACCGTAATGTTAAATTTAGGGGGTTGTACCCTGGCGTCAATGGGAATTTAACATGGGAATTTTAACATGGGTGGGACTATAGACGGACAAGATTTTTAGCGTCACGTAGACCTCTATGTTAAAGTTAGGGGGTTGTACCCTGGCGACAATGGGACTTTAACATGGGAATTTTAACATGGATGGGACTATAGACGGACAAGATTTATATCGACACGTAGACCGTAATGTTAAATTTAGGGGGTTGTACCCTAGCGTCAATGGGAATTAGCATTACGGGACCCTACTTTGTACCCTGGCGACAAGATTTTTAGCTACAAAATTAGAGGGGTTGTACCCTGGCGACAATGGGAATTAGCATTACGGGACCCTACTTTGTATCCTAGTGTCAAGAGTTTTAAGGTGAAAATTAGAGGGTTTGTACCCTGGCGACAAGATTTATAGCCTCACGTAGACTTCTATGTTAAATTTGGTAGTTTTCACTATAGCCTCAAGATTTATAGCCTCACGGGACCCTACTTTGTACACTACGAACAAGGGGAATTGAACATGGGGAAATATTGGGCCTGTCTAGCGACAAAAAAATATTGGGCCTGTATAGCAACAAGAGGGATGGAACAGGTAGGGTCTATTTTTAGCTACAATTTTTGCTTAATTCCTGTTTAAAAAGCCTTGTATGTATTTATAGCCACAACCTGTGGAAAACCCAAGACTATATTTATAGCCTCAAAATTTCTAGCTTCAGTGACGTCACTGAACTGATTGACCTGAATACGCGATACTATGTGACGTCACTGAACTGGCTGACCTGAATACGCGATACTGTAGGTAGGTGAAATGAATTTGATATGGATAAAGGGAGTTTGATAGGGACAAAGACCAATACACACACAAAAGAAAGGGAGAAAGAAAAAATTCCCAATATCTCCTATCCACACCAACGTACGAAAATGCATAAAACACACCATACTTACTATTCACACCAACGAATGCGAATGCATAAAACAGACCCATATAGACTATCCACACACAGACGGGAAGAGAAGAAAAGCACAGACCATATCTACTATCCACACCAACGTACGCGAACGCATACAAAACACACACCATATCTACTATCCACACCAACGTACGCGAACGCATACAAAACACACACCATATCTACTATCCATACCAACGTATGCGAATGCATAAAACACACTATACTATCCACACCAACGTACGAGAATGCATAAAACAGACCCATACCTACTATCCACACAGACGGGAAGAGAAGAAAAGCACAGACCATATCTACTATCCACACCAACGTACGCGAACGCATACAAAACACACACCATATCTACTATCCACACCAACGTACGAGAATGCATAAAACACACTATACTATCCACACCAACGTACGAGAATGCATAAAACAGACCCATACCTACTATCCACACAGACGGGAAGAGAAGAAAAGCACAGACCATATCTACTATCCACACCAACGTACGCGAACGCATACACAACATACACAATATCTACTATCCACACCAACGTACGCGAACGCATACAAAACACACACCATATCTACTATCCACATCAACGAATGCGAAAGCATAAAACACACTATACTATCCACACCAACGTACGAGAATGCATAAAACAGACCCATACCTACTATCCACACAGACGGGAAGAGAAGAAAAGCACAGACCATATTTACTACCAACGTACGAGAACGCATAAAACAGACCCATAGACTATCCACACCAACGAATGCGAATGCATAAAACAGACACACAGACTATCCACACCAACCAATGAGAACGCATAAAACAGACACATAGACTATCCACACCAACGAATGAGACAGAAATAATTTTATTTCTGATTCTACTTTTTGTTTTTATTCTGATTCAGAAATATTTTTATTTTTATTCTGATTCAGAACTATCTTTATTTTTATTTTGATTCTGATTCAAGATTATAATATTTGTATTTTTTATTTCTGATTCTGATTCAGAAATACTTTTATTTCTATTTTTATTGTTATACTGATTCAAGATTATAATTATTTTTTATTTCTGATTTTGATTCAAGATTAGAATTAATTTTTATTTCTGACTTTGATTCAAGATTAGAATTATTTCTTATTTCTGGTTCTGATTCAGAAATATTTTTATTTTTATTTCTATTCTGATTCAAGATTAAAATATTTTTATTTTTATTCTGATTCAAGATTATAATATCTATTTTTCATTTCTGATTCTGATTCAGAAATATTTTTATTTTATTCTTCAGAAATATTTTTATTTTTATTATGATTCTTATTCAAGAGTATAATATTTATTTTTTATTTCTGATTCCGATTCAAGATTATAATATTTATTATTTATTTCTGATTCTGATTCAGAAATATTTTTATTCTGATTCTGATTCAGAAATATTTTCATTTTTACTTTTATACTGATTCAAGATTATATTTATTTTTTTATTTCTGATTTTGATTCAGAAATATTGTTATTTTTATTTTATTGTTATACTGAATCAAGATTATAATTAAAGAAAAACATACCCATATCTACTATTCACACCAACGAACGGGAACGCATATAACACACATTCTATTATCCACACAAACGAAGGCAGAGAAGAAAAACACACCCAGATCTACTATCCGCACAAACGTACGGGAACGCATATAACACACATTCTACTATCTACACAAACGAAGGAAGAGAAGAAAAACACACCCATATCTACTATCCACACAAACGAAGGAAGAGAAGAAAAACACACACACTATACTATCCACATACTGTAGGGACAAAGTCTTTTTTTGTTAAGATGAAACACACACACACACACACACACACACACACACACACACACACACACACAGGAGCTGAGGTGCTAGTTCTAATCCATTCGAAGACGACATGAGCGAGCCTTAATCAATGTTATCCACTTCTGTAAAAAAAAACAAGAGAGTTCTGATTCAGCCCAAAGTAGGGTCCCGTAATGCTAATTCCCATTGACGCTAGGGTACAACCCCCTAAATTTAACATTACGGTCTACGTGTCGATATAAATCTTGTCCGTCTATAGTCCCATCCATGTTAAAATTCCCATGTTAAAGTCCCATTGTCGCCAGGGTACAACCCCGTAACTTTAACATAGAGGTCTACGTGACGCTAAAAATCTTGTCCGTCTATAGTCCCACCCATGTTAAAATTCCCATGTTAAATTCCCATTGACGCCAGGGTACAACCCCCTAAATTTAACATTACGGTCTACGTGACGCTATAAATCTTGTCCGTCTATAGTCCCACCCATGTTAAAATTCCCATGTTAAATTCCCATTGACGCTATATCGTCCCAGGGTGTGCTTCTATACAAAATTCCCATTGTCCCTATATCGTCCCAGGGTGTGTTTTTGACGCTATACAAAATTCCCATTGTCCCTATATCGTCCCAGGGTGTGCTTTTGACGCTATAAATCTTGACGCTATACAGGCCCACCCATGTTAAAATTCCCATGTTAAATTTCCATTGACGCTATACAGGCCCAGGGTGTACCATTTGACGCTATAAATCTTGACGCTATACAGGCCCACCCATGTTAAATTCCCATTGACGCTAATTCACCCCAGGGTGTGCTTTTGACGCTATATTCGATATTAGGGTCCCGTAATGTATTTTCCCATTGACGCTATACTACTGTCGGCCGCCCCTCACTCTGTTTCAAGAATGTGTGCAAGAGGGACATGAAGGCATGTGACATTTCACCCGACAGCTGGGAAGTGTAGGCCGAGGACCGAGGCACCTGGAGACTGACGGTCCGCAAGGGCATAGCAGTCGCTGATGTGAGGACAGGCCAGCTGGCAGCAGAGAAACGTGAGAGAAAGAAGAATGCGGCAGCAACCCCAACAACTCAGACTTCCTAGTACGTCTGCACCATCTGCAACAGGGACTGTCACTCGCGCATCGGTCTGCACAGCCACAGCAGACGATGCCAAAACCCCAGAGACAGACGAGACTCCAAGGGCGCTACTCGCATGGTCTCCCGAGACTGAGGCGCCAATGATGATGAATAGAGATTATAGGGTGGTAAGGAGACTGAGTTGTTAATCTTATTGATAAGGGATTTAAATCCCATTTTACATCCCTTCTCTTGCCTCTTATCATCGGTGGTTAGTGCAGAAGCCAATGTTTGTCATTACAAAATGAGCGTATATGGATATTTTTAACATTACATTTCCTATTAGATACAAATAAACAAAAATCCTACACGTAAGCAACTTTGAGAGCTTAGGTCATCAATATCAACGCCCGTCATCGTCCAGGATCCATTTGGGTAGTGTTATGTACATCTCTATTGTATGCTTAACTTTTGCCCATGATTGTGAGTTGTAAATAAGATGTTGACATATCTTTTGGAGTTTAGAATATTCTAGAAACAGACTTGTTTGCAGTTTTATGGAATTTTCCATTGGAATGACTCGCGTTTAGTTGAAGTGAAATGTGTATATACAGGGACTTGGTAAACAAATAATTCATTCCTATATTAGATCTCTCTGGAATCCATTTGTTTGATCATAATTTAAAGTTGTGTTCAGATATAATTTGAGAGGAATTATTTATTTAAATTATTCATTGGAATTACCAAATGCTCTTTGACTTTTGATAAACACTTCTCAAAGACATTCAAGACTGCATCATTGTGGCACACAGGAACATTCAAGAATATTTTGAATTCATTCGGAACATTCTGTAGTTGGAACTTCCGGTATGACATATAGGATGGGGTGTGTGTATTTAATTCACAATACTGTAAGGTTCTTTGAATTTTCATTTTGTATTCTAGAGAAATAAATAATTTGTTGATTTCACTGAAATTGTTGGTGTGAAGTCTTTGTTACAATAATTATATATATTAAGATCTATAGTCGCAACAGTAGGCATTTACTTTCGTAAGGTCTACAGCGTGGCTTACGACAGGCACAATCAGAGGGGGGATGGCCTGGTCATATGTCTCGGGCCTCAACTTTCAGGAGACTCGAAAAGCGTTGTTTAAAGAAGCAGTTCTGAAAATAATAAATATACTTCGATGTGTACGTAGCTGTTTTTTTTAAAAAATCTTCATATAGTAAATTATACAATAATATAGCTGTTTTGGCATTCGATTCAATTTCAAATGTCAGTATAACCAGGTCCTAGGGGCCTCAAACTTTCGATGTGGCCCGGGCCTCTCTCAACCTCTGAAGGTGCCTGTCTTACGATACTGAAAAAAAAAAAGAAATAAAAAAAAATAATTTAAAACTTTTTCTTGTAATCAATCAGCAGACTTTGAAGAAATTTTCTAACAGAAAGTATTCCTCTAACCCAGATTTCTCTTGGCTACTGCTGTTGCATTTGGTTTTTAAGCAGATGCCATCCAGGTGAGTGATCTCAGGCCTGCTGTATACCATGACAACATAAGAGACAATGTTCGAAATAGAATCTGCTTCAATTTGTATCATCATAATGCTCAAATTGCATCTATATGTCTTCACTTTTCAAAATGGATAACAACATAATATTCATTAAAGACAGATCTACAAACCACGGACTGTCCTACTTTATTGCCAGCATTATTACCAACCCTAAAAATACAGTGAGAAAAGAAAGTATTAGAGTCAGGTTTTAATCAGGTTTGAAGTTTTAGTGGAAATTCAAGTGGAAGAATATGATGGAAAACTGTCGAATTCCCCAAACGAAACTGTAAAATTTATTTAAAACCAGTGGCGGTTTTAAGGCTGTGCGGGCCCAATGGGAAATGAGGACACTGGGCCCCAAAAATATAATTTCTATATGACGAAGAAATTCAGGGAAATATTCATAGAAAAATACAGGCTTTTTTTCAAAACCAATTGATTTTTAAATAATCTGCTTTAATTAATTTCAGGCCCCCACTAGTTTGCGGGCCTGGTTTGATCGCACCTTTTTCACATCGCTAAGGCCTCTACTGATAAAACAAGCAATTTGGTGGAATTAACTTCCAAAGAAACGAGCGAATATGAGTAGGACAGCACCACATTCACGCTTAGACTCATCAAAATAGCAAAACAGACAAAAAATAAGCGTGAGTTTAAAGAGTTACAGTCATTCATCGTGGTTTATTATACCCGTGCGTTGTTTAAAAATTTAGGAAAAATGCATTGATTAATATTAAAGGTTATCCTGGTACAAAACTAAGATTTGCAATACGAAGATTTTAAGTTCAATAAACATATCTTACTGCGTATACTACTAAGTCTAAAGCAAATGTACCTGAAAAATCAAACGTATTTTCCTAAATTACAAATGTCCGATAGACAAAGGTCAAGGTCACCATAATCGGCGCGGTGGAAGATCTGTTCTACACAATAACCCGAGTTTTATAAAACATACTTTCCAGATAACTTGGCACATTAGAATCAAACGTCTTTGAAAAAAGATGTAAGGACCACATTTGTAGTATATAAATGCAATCGCGAAATACGTATATGATCGCCTTGCTTTTCTTCATGCAACAATATCAACTTCAGCTGCAGTACAAATCACGATACTCAATAAAAAATCCGTTTGAGGGACATCAATTACCAAGGCAGAACGCTGCGTCTGCGTACAGAAAAAAGAAACAAACATGTAAATAATATGTACAACTAATCGCAGTGTTGTGTCTGCTTAAACAGTACGTGCTGGATGGCATATTTGAAGGCATCCCGGCTGGGGGTTGTTGCTGCTCTTTCAGAGAGTTGGTTCCGGTCAGCAACTGTCCGAGGAAAATATGAATGCTGGTAAGCGTTGACCCTTCACTGCGATGACACACTTCTGTACGTTGATGTATCTTGTAAATCATACTGATGCTGTGGTTGGGTGGTAGCTGTATGTTAAGGTACTAAGATATTAATGACTTTGTTGTCACAACGCCGTTGCTGTAATGATTACAACTGCAAGGTTTGAATCATGGTGGAAGCGCTGTTAGGATGGTACATATTGTATAGCTTACAACACGGGCTGCATTCCTCTGGATTTGTTCCACCTGCTTGGTCTGGGTCTTTTGTTGAGGGTTCCAGATGGTAGGTGCATATTGAAGCTTCGGCCTTACTAAGCTAAGTAGGTTCTTATTTTTGCCTTGGATTGGCAATTCGTTACATTACTTTTAAGAAATCGCAGCACATCTGAGGCTTTTTTTAATTGATGTTGTTAAGTTGTGGCTCATGTCTGCTTCAGGCATGGATTATGCTGTACACCAAGAACTTGGCCTACTGAGTTGTATTTCTTCTGCTGCTTGGATGTTTTACTAGCGACCTGCGTGATTGCACTTTTCTTGATGTTAAACGCCATCTGCTGCCATCATGGGCGCCCGCAGGATTTTTTGCGGGGGGGGGGTAGGACTTTGTGCAGGGGGGGGGTCAGG